>JAXIVJ010006864.1:20000-50000 GCA_036785665.1 Chirona hameri
TCAGTGACTTAATGTATGCTTTCACATAATCTGTCACGTAACAATCTACTTACCTTTCTAAAATCACTGAAACAGGGCCGCTGCTTTTTAGCACCAAACTCAGGCTGTTCGCTATTGACACATGATTTGAACGATAATTGTCTGAATTAATAATTAACTGTTTACTTCTGAAAAGGTTAAAACAGCTTACTATTGCAACCGTTTCGAACATGTCGATTTACCAATGAATAGTCTGCTCCAGACGGGAACCGTTTCGAACATGTCGATTTACCAATGAATAGCCTGCTCCAGACGGGAACCGTTTCGAACATGTCGATTTACCAATGAATAGCCTGCTCCAGACGGGAACCGTTTCGAACATGTCGATTTACCAATGAATAGCCTGCTCCAGACGGGAACCGTTTCGAACATGTCGATTTACCAATGAATAGCCTGCTCCAGACGGGAACCGTTTCGAACATGTCAATTTACCAATGAATAGCCTGCTCCAGACGGGAACCGTTTCGAACATGTCAATTTACCAATGAATAGCCTGCTCCAGACGGGAACCGTTTCGAACATGTCGATTTACCAATGAATAGCCTGCTCCAGACGGGAACCGTTTCGAACATGTCGATTTACCAATGAATAGCCTGCTCCAGACGGGAACCGTTTCGAACATGTCGATTTACCAATGAATAGCCTGCTCCAGACGGGAACCGTTTCGAACATGTCGATTTACCAATGAATAGCCTGCTCCAGACGGGAACCGTTTCGAACATGTCGATTTACCAATGAATAGCCTGCTCCAGACGGGAACCGTTTCGAACATGTCGATTTACCAATGAATAGCCTGCTCCAGACGGGAACCGTTTCGAACATGTCGATTTACCAATGAATAGCCTGCTCCAGACGGGAACCGTTTCGAACATGTCGATTTACCAATGAATAGCCTGCTCCAGACGGGAACCGTTTCGAACATGTCGATTTACCAATGAATAGCCTGCTCCAGACGGGAACCGTTTCGAACATGTCGATTTACCAATGAATAGCCTGCTCCAGACGGGAACCGTTTCGAACATGTCGATTTACCAATGAATAGCCTGCTCCAGACGGGAACCGTTTCGAACATGTCGATTTACCAATGAATAGCCTGCTCCAGACGGGAACCGTTTCGAACATGTCGATTTACCAATGAATAGCCTGCTCCAGACGGGAACCGTTTCGAACATGTCGATTTACCAATGAATAGCCTGCTCCAGACGGGAACCGTTTCGAACATGTCGATTTACCAATGAATAGCCTGCTCCAGACGGGAACCGTTTCGAACATGTCGATTTACCAATGAATAGCCTGCTCCAGACGGGAACCGTTTCGAACATGTCGATTTACCAATGAATAGCCTGCTCCAGACGGGAACCGTTTCGAACATGTCGATTTACCAATGAATAGCCTGCTCCAGACGGGAACCGTTTCGAACATGTCGATTTACCAATGAATAGCCTGCTCCAGACGGGAACCGTTTCGAACATGTCGATTTACCAATGAATAGCCTGCTCCAGACGGGAACCGTTTCGAACATGTCGATTTACCAATGAATAGCCTGCTCCAGACGGGTAGTTAGGTACCTAGGTACTGCCGATTTTCGGCCGGACCAGGCAGCGGTCACTTGTTAACTAATACAATCGGGCGTCGCACCTCTCAGGTCGGATAACACTGCGAGGCACTAGCGGGTCCAGGGGGGGGGCAAAAGCGGTCATGTCCTCCCCCCAACCACCGTTCTGGATCCGCCAATGCTGCGAAGTGCAGGCCGGAGTCGGACTGACCTGCCAGAGGTGAGGCTTGACGCGAGGGGCGGAGCGTAACCCTGGGCATTACCATATTACCTGGAAACGCAAATATGGCAGGCAAATGAGGCACAGTTTGTGTCATTACCGGTCAATGAGAATTGCGCTTAATATATGCGAATTACGAATATATTGTTGAAGCACAAACGTCACTGCAGCTGTACATGTAGAGGTGCAAAATGTTGGTCAGTTGACACCAAGGACGTAGGAACATTACGAAAAGTGAAGGGGCCAGTGCAGCTTTGATCTCGTTTGGGAGAAACCAAACCCCCTAGGCGAGATTTCTTTGCAGATTCGAACTTCGGATCTCAAATTTTCCTCATTAAGCAAAATAAAATATTTTAGCAAAAATGTTGACCAAAAAGTGAGGGTGCGATGCCCTCCCCCCTTTTCCCCTAACGTAGGTCCGCCACTGTCGCTACCTTTGTACTTATAATGTCCATGGGTGTCAATGATACACAGCACAAAGCAAGCGAACCAGACGGTGTAGTGCGTTTGGGATGTATTGTTCGGCATTATACTTGAAGTACGTACAGGTCAATTCACTTCATTATTTTAAACTCCAATCAAACCCAATAAACTATTCGAAGTAAGGCCCATTGAATCCCGACAAAGGGCCAGCTAGGCATCGACAAGGCGGGATATACAGAGGGCGCTAGGCATCGACAAGGCGGGATATACAGAGGCGCTAGGCATCGACAAGGCGGGATATACAGAGGCGCTAGGCATCGACAAGGCGGGATATACAGAGGCGCTAGGCATCGACAAGGCGGGATATACAGAGGCGCTAGGCATCGTCAAGGCGGGATATGCAGAGGCGCTAGGCATCGACAAGGCGGGATATACAGAGGCGCTAGGCATCGACAAGGCGGGATATATAGAGGCGCTAGACATCGACAAGGCGGGATATACAGAGGCGCTAGACATCGACAAGGCGGGATAAAGCAGACCAATAACCTTGGCAGTAGAGCCCGCCACGGGACACCTTTTCAGCCCCATCCCGTTCCAGCTCATTCAGCCAGACCCAAACCCGTTCCAATCCGAATTCATAATTTATGGGGCTCCGTCCTCTCCCGTTTCAGAATATTTCACCTTTTGTGGTGCTAACAAATTATATGTTCTGTCCCGTAACCCGTTGCAACCCGTTACATTTCCCAAAAGTTTGCCCCATTCCCACCCATTTCCGTCCCGTTCCATTCCCGTACGGGATTCCCACTCCATGAAGGGCTCTACTTAGCAGGATATAGAGTCCCTGCAAACTCTAGTATAGGGACAATCACACACAGACACTCGGCAGCGCACACCGGCAGTGACGGCAGATACTCGGCAGCGCACACCGGCAGTGACGGCAGATACTTCGAGACAGAGTGTACACACGATGTGGCCATCTGACGCGCTGATGTATGTTCTCCTACCAGTGCACCATCGAGATGCCGGCGCTGATGACGGACCTGACGACGGCGCCGGTCAACTGCTCCATGTGCTCGGACGTGAACCAGGTGGATCGCGTCTCCAACATCACAACGCAGGAGTTCGAGCAAAAGTAAGTAATGCACGCCGACTACCCGTAGTAGGAGTTCAGCCGAGCTACCCGTAGTAGGAGTTCAGCCGAGCTTGGCGACGTTTTAAATTAGTGACGTAGTAGGAGTTCAGCCGAGCTTGGCGACGTTTTAAGTTAGTGAGCGAGAATCTAGGCTAAGAAGTAGTTGAGCTGAGAAGCAGATATAATTTAGCGAAGTCATAATTTTAGTCAGCTAAAATCACGTATTTTCCCAAATGTAATAATTTCGCATTTATAAGGCAGGATATATGTGGTTCGCCGACAGGTGAGCAAACCGAACGTCTGGGCTCCTTAGATCTCGAGTTTGATATGATAAGCAGCCATGTTGACCACCAGATCGGTGCAGGAGTGTAGCTTCTCTAGAAAGTTTTTTGGGGGGAAGGGGGGGGGGGGGGTGGCTGAGCTGGGAAAAATCGCTTTAAGTACCATACAAAAAAAAACAGACTTCTCCCGGATTTGACCCACTTCCTCGTCCAAGTTCGGGCGGGGTGAAGCCAAGTTGAGGTCAACTGAATAGGATCCTACAGCCCTGGATCGGTGTTCCTCCGTCCCCAGGGTACGCCTACTCGGGCCGCCCGGTCGTCATCACCGACGGGACGGCCAACTGGACGGCGCCCCAAGTGTTTAACTTCAACTTCTTCAAGGAGCTGTACGACTCCGACTCGCCAGCCATCGACAACAGCGACAACAAGGGCTGCCAGTTCTTCCCATACAGGTGAGCCCAAATCTACAATTGTTTCGTACTTCGTGTATAGGCGAACTCGAATGACGGTGCATAGTCTTCATTGAGTTTCGATCAGTTGTCAGAGGATATGTAATTTAAAATAAACATTCAATTTCTGATGTATGATTCATAATGAGGATGACTATCAACTAGTTTTTAGTAAATGGTCGATTAACACGTCTCAATATTTCGGCATTTACCACCGGCATTTACCACCAAACCTTGTAGCGCGCGTGCCGGTGTGCGTTACATTGGCCGACGCAAAGCCCGACACCATCATTAACTCACCTCACCCGGTCTCACTCACCAGTGATGAGTCGTGACTGTACCGACCCCCCCCCCCCCCCCCCACCCACCCACCACCCACCTCGCCTCACCGGTCTCACTCACCAGTGATGAGTCGTGACTGTACCGACCCCCCCCCCCCCCCACCCATCCACCACCCACCTCGCCTCACCGGTCTCACTCATCAGTGATGAGTCGTGACTGTACCGACCCCCCCCCCCCCCCCCACCCACCCACCTCGCCTCACCGGTCTCACTCACCAGTGATGAGTCGTGACTGTACCGACCCCCCCCCCCCCCACCCACCCACCACCCACCTCGCCTCACCGGTCTCACTCATCAGTGATGAGTCGTGACTGTACCGACCCCCCCCCCCCCACCCACCCCACCACCCACCTCGCCTCACCGGTCTCACTCATCAGTGATGAGTTGTGACTGTACCGACCCCCCCCCCCCCCCCCACCCACCCACCCACCCACCCACCTCGCCTCACCGGTCTCACTCATCAGTGATGAGTCGTGACTGTACCGACCCCCCCCCCCCCCCCCACCCACCTCGCCTCACCGGTCTCACTCACCAGTGATGAGTCGTGACTGTACCGACCCCCCCCCCCCCCACCCACCACCCACCTCGCCTCACCGGTCTCACTCACCAGTGATGAGTCGTGACTGTACCGACCCCACCCCCCCACCCATCCACACCCACCTCGCCTCACCTGTCTCACTCACCAGTGATGAGTCGTGACTGTACCGACCCCCCCCCCCCCCCCCACCCATCCACCACCCCACCTCAGCCTCACCGGTCTCACTCATCAGTGATGAGTCGTGACTGTACCGACCCCCCCCCCCCCACCCACCCACCACCCACCTCGCCTCACCGGTCTCACTCATCAGTGATGAGTCGTGACTGTACCGACCCCCCCCCCCCCCCCCCACCCACCCACCACCCACCTCGCCTCACCGGTCTCACTCATCAGTGATGAGTCGTGACTGTACCGACCCCCCCCCCCACCCACCCACCCACCCACCCACCTCGCCTCACCGGTCTCACTCATCAGTGATGAGTCGTGACTGTACCGACCCCCCCCCCCCCCCACCCACCTCGCCTCACCGGTCTCACTCACCAGTGATGAGTCGTGACTGTACCGACCCCCCCCCCCCCCCCCACCCACCTCGCCTCACCGGTCTCACTCACCAGTGATGAGTCGTGACTGTACCGACCCCCCCCCCCCCACCCACCCCACCTCGCCTCACCGGTCTCACTCATCAGTGATGAGTCGTGACTGTGCCGACCCCCCCCCCCCCCCCACCCACACCCACCACTCCGGTGACCACTGATCACCCGTCACCCGCCACTCACCCCTGCCTGCTGTAACACCACCAGGGCGGCAAAGGTCACAGCGGACAGCGGACGTGAATGAAATGCATCATATGCGCGTTATTCCGCTGTAACATCCGTTTTGCCCGGACGTGGCACCCGCGGAACGTCCGGATGAAGTTTTTCCTTTTGATTTTAAAATGATACCGGCAGTTAAAACTGACTGATGTGTCCGGGAAGGGAAACAACAGATAAAACAGCCACACAAACGTGAGCTGCTGCCTTTCTGCCACTTTAAACAAGCAGCTTGCAGCTTTGTCTGGTGACCGAGGCGACTAGTTACAGCATACTATACTGACGAATGGTGACCGGGGCCAGCATTACGCGCGCCGGTGACTGTTGACTAATGGCCTGTAGCGAATGGCATCTGCTTTCCAATGCTAGTACCGCTGACTATCGTTAACTACTAATGACCGAGCTGATGGCCACTGCAGGATGTACCTGCGGCTAATCCCAGCTTTCGCCGCGGCTCGCTGAACACGACTGCGCCTTAGTTGAGTACGTGACCCCACCGCGAGCTTCAGCGGCAGGCATGCTGGCCGGGCACGTAGGCTCAGCGGCTGAAAACAAGAACAGCTGGACTTGGAGCCACCGAACGACAATCACGACTCTGTTAAAGTCGGGACACTTATTTTTAACAATAGTGGCAACAAATATCAGTAAATTAAACCGAGCAAATCACTCGGAACGCAATGAAGGAAATTGAAATGCCAGTTTGGGCCTATTTAAATGCACGCCAGTTTGTTTGAATTCGATGGTGAATGGTGATTATAGTGAATGAATCAGGAGATATGAGATGCATGCAGTGGATATACACCGCTCGTGGCACGGCACGTCTTACCCAACCGTGTTTTTCAATGATACTTGTATGGTATTCAACACCATGTCTGCCTTTTGTGAGAAGCGCTGCTTTCGCTGGTCTCTTATCTTGCCATATCTATGAATGCGGCACAAATCTGCAGCACATGCCTCTAAAGACCATGATATACAAATGGGGATTATCAATAAAGAAGTGCTGTACCGCAGGTTTTCAGTGAGGACTGGTCGGCTTAACATAACATTGTGCAGACGTGGCACGTGAGCGCTCGCAGCTGGGTTCTTGCTATATTATGATGCGAGTTGATAGGGTGTGAAAGGACCCCTGATGTACAAGTCTGTTTCATGGTACCATAGGGACCGCAGTTGCTGATTATGTCGCTCGCGGAAAAATACTTAATCTGCGTATGAACGTGTCATTCTGTGACACAATATTCCTTGTGGCTGACATCGGTCACTGACGCTTTTTTCAGATCGAAATTCGAATCGCTTAGCGAGGTGTTCTCCATGTCACAAGCGAGAGCCGACATGCAGCCGGGAGAACAGCCCTGGTACATCGGCTGGTAAGTGGTATTTCGGTAAGCTAGTCAGGATACCAGAAATACTTTCGGTATATTGGAATCTTGCCACCGATATTTTTTTTACTTATATAACTTGTAAAAAATGGAAGCTTGTATTGAACTCATCACGAACAATTTAGTGTATCTTTCCGACTAAAGGGTTTTAGCATTCATCTCCATGATAATTTGAATTTGAGAAGAATCGGGCCAATCTCGTTCGTTTTATCCCTAGCGTAACTGGTCCCCACTGCTCCAGGTCAAACTGTGACTCGGTCCCCGCTGCCACAGGTCCAACTGTGAATCGACCCTGCTACCACAGGTTCAACTGTGACTCGACTCTGCTACCACAGGTCCAACTGTGACTCGACTCTGCTACCACAGGTCCAACTGTGACTCGACCCTGCTACCACAGGTCAAACTGTGACTCGGTCCCCGCTACCACAGGTCCAACTGTGACTCGACCCTGCTACCACAGGTCCAACTGTGACTCGACCCCGCTGCCACAGATCCAACTGTGACTCGACCCTGCTACCACAGGTTCAACTGTGACTCGACTCTGCTACCACAGGTCCAACTGTGACTCGATCCTGCTACCACAGGTTCAACTGTGACTCGACCCTGCTACCACAGGTCCAACTGTGACTCGACCCTGCTACCACAGGTCCAACTGTGACTCGACCCTGCTACCACAGGCCCAACTGTGACTTGACCCTGCTACCACAGGTCCAACTGTGACTCGACCTCGCTGCCACAGGTCCAACTGTGACTGGACCTTGCTACCACAGGTCCAACTGTGACTCGAGCCTGCTACCACAGGTCCAACTGTGACTCGACCCCGCTGCCACAGGCCCAACTGTGACTCGAACATGCTACCACAGGGCCAACTGTGACTCGGAAGCAGCCAACGAGCTGCGCCGCCACTACCGCCGACCGTACTTCTTGCCAGAGACGGCCGAGTCGAGCAGACTCGACTGGATCTTCATGGGAACGCCCGGCTTCGGGGCGCACATGCATGTAAGGCTCACTCCACGACGGAACTCAGCACAGTCAACAAGGTAGGGCATTGGGGTAGGGCACTGGCATTGGCATTGGTAACAAGGTGGAGTATTGTTCGAGTCGGATAAGTAGACAAGCGCGTTCGGTTTATTTCTGTCTGAGATGGTGGTTAATTGGATGGCCGTGTTGATGCAGTTCACGGCACCATTGCTCTGCATCATTCCGTTCGGTTTATTTTTGTCTGAGATGGTGGTTAACTGGATGGCCGTGTTGATGCAGTTCACGGCACCATTGCTCTGCATCATTCCGTTCGGCTTATTTCTGTCTGAGATGGTGGTTAATTGGATGGCCGTGTTGATGCAGTTCACGGCACCATTGCTCTGCATGATTACGTTTCGGTCATAACTTGTCGTTATGAGTTGATGGATCAGAGCTAAACAGTCAACTCCTCAAATTAATGTATTGATGATCAAGGCGCATTTCGTATACCAGTAAGGCGCCGTAGATGGCGATGAACAAGCGAGCGCGAACGAAATCTATGGTGCATTTCAACTCGATGGGGAGAGTAGTTTCTGAGATATAAAAAGGGAGAGCACGTGCGCACGTGCAGAAGCACCCATCCCTGACTTGTGGGAAAGGGGCGGCTAAGAGGTCCCTAACCACACACCAAATTTGAACACAATCTGTTCAGCCGTTCCTGAGATATATAATAGGGGTGAGCACGTGCGCACGTGCAGAGGCACCCCACCCCTGACTTGTGGAAAGGCCTCGGCTGACCACACCAAATTAGAACACAATCGGTTCAGCCGTTCCTGAGATATAGAATAGGGATGTGCACGTGCGCACGTGCAGAGGCTGACTTGTGTCCCTGACTTGTGGAAAATTGGCGGATGAGGGGTCCCTAACCACACACCAAATCGTGAAAACACTTTTGAACACCCCTCACGCGTCACGCGCCACGCGCAGTGGTAGGCACCCACATGAGTCGGCACTGGTCTCAAACAGGGTCGGTTGGATGGGGCTGCTCAGCAAATAAGTCAGCCTGTCAATCGGAGGTATTGTTGCAGAGATATAAGCTTCTCAAAAGCGTCGCCACGGGCCGGGTCGGGCCGCGCCGCTCATATTAAGATTTTTCCCAGATACCACGGAAGGACGAGCATAACTTCTTTAGTTGGTCACACAAACATCAATGAATTAATTTGAGGAGTTGACTGTTTATACATGTCAATATGAACGTTAACGGATCCAGAACTATGCAAATTCAACACACAAATACCTACTTATGTTTCGTGACATGCATATAAGCCCGGATGCTAGCTGCAATGACTTTGTCATTGGGCTGGAATACATGCAGTCATGTAATGTAATGAAACTGTCCTCGTAATCGGCGTGACCTCGTAATCGGCGTGCTCAAAAGCCAAAATCATGACTACCATTGTCTGCGACCGGCGAGTAAACATGATGTGCCGAACCGAACTGGAGCGAATCCGGGTGGCAACACGGGTGTGGAGACAGTTCCCTTTAATACCATGTGGCAACTCAGCACGTTGAGCGCGGCACGGCACCATATATACGAGGCGATCAATCGTCATCGCTATCAGGTGAGCCCACTTTACCCCGGGGAATGTGTTGTAGTTTACCCGTGGTGACCAACTCCTGCATGTTTTCTGCCCACCATAGATCGACCACGTGAGGAACCCGTCGTGGCAGGCGCAGCTGCACGGCCAGAAGCTGTGGACGCTGAATCCGCCGCCCGAATGTCTATCGGTGTGTCGCAAGATGGAAGTCACAGTCAACCCAGGAGAGATCAGTGAGTGTGGTCCACCGTCAGGCGTCAGCAACGAAGAGAGACCAATGAGTACCGCTTACCGTTAGCCCGAGCGAGAATTTGGAATCAAAATAACTCCGTAGGTAAATCAACTCCAAAAGTCTGTCAACAATTATATTGTAATTTTTCTGGTTTTGAGAAGTTTTTGGGAGAACACGTGTGACTTCCGTACACCGTCAATTTGATACCAACAGAAAAAAGAACGATAAAACAGCCGTCGAGGCCACGCTAACCGCAACTTGCAGAGCGTTACACATGGTGCACGGGCTGCAGGAGTTGTACAATGTTACAGGCTACCTTCTGCTGCGATGTTCCGTTTATCATGGCACGCTCAAGAGGTGTACCTTCGTTACGTCACTTATATGGTGCGTTCAGGTTCCGTGCCACGTCATTTATTATAGCACGTCTGATCAGGTGTAGATGGGATTCGCAGATCAGCGTCTTGGAACGAAATGTATATACAGGTTACCCCTGCTATACGGGGAACGTTTTTCGGCATCTTTAGTACCGATAACCCAACGAGACTCACGAAAACGATGCCTCACGAGTAGCAAATACAATCAATACCTACCAGAAAGGGCTGCAAGAGACCATACAAGTCTCCTTTGCAGCAAATATGTAAATGACACACTTCCTCCGTTTCAGTTGTGTTGGACACCAACATGTGGTACCACATGACGACCATCGTGTCAGATGTGATCAGCATCACCATCGGCTCCGAGTATGACTGAGACGTCACTCGACGTCACCAGGTATCACCAGGTATCACCAGGGGTCACCAGGGGTCACCAGGTAATACTACTCACCAGGTATCACCGGACGTCACCAGGTATCACCAGGGGTCACCAGGCGTCACCAGGTGTCACCAGACGTCACCAGGTATCACCAGGTATCACCAGGTATCACCAGGTATCACCAGGTGTCACCAGGGATCACCAGGCGTCACCAGGTGTCACCAGGCGTCACCAGGTATCACCAGGTATCACCAGGTATCACCAGGTATCACCAGGTATCACCAGGGGTCACCAGGCGTCACCAGGTGTCACCAGACGTCACCAGGTATCACCAGGTATCACCAGGTATCACCAGGTATCACCAGGTGTCACCAGGGATCACCAGGCGTCACCAGGTGTCACCAGGCGTCACCAGGTATCACCAGGTATCACCAGGTATCACCAGGTATCACCAGGTGTCACCAGGGATCACCAGGCGTCACCAGGTATCACCAGGTGTCACCAGGGATCACCAGGCGTCACCAGGGATCACCAGGCGTCACCAGGCGCCAGAGGCGACCGGTAACACTGTACGGAGCACACACGGATGGGAGTCTGCACTCTAGTCTGCTGTGAGTCGACCCGGAGATCGAAGCGGGATGGGATGTGGGGAGCCGGATGGGATGTGGGGAGCCGGATGGGATGTGGGGAGTGGGATGGGATGTGGGGAGTGGGATGGGATGTGGGGAGCCGGATGGGATGTGGGGAGTGGGATGGGATGTGGGGAGTGGGATGGGATGTGGGGAGTGGGATGGGATGTGGGGAGCCGGATGGGATGTGGGGAGCCGGATGGGATGTGGGGAGTGGGATGGGATGTGGGGAGTGGGATGGGATGTGGGGAGCCGGATGGGATGTGGGGAGTGGGATGGGATGTGGGGAGTGGGATGGGATGTGGGGAGCCGGATGGGATGTGGGGAGTGGGATGGGATGTGGGGAGTGGGATGGGATGTGGGGAGCCGGATGGGATGTGGGGAGTGGGATGGGATGTGGGGAGCCGGATGGGATGTGGGGAGTGGGATGGGATGTGGGGAGTGGGATGGGATGTGGGGAGTGGGATGGGATGTGGGGAGTGGGATGGGATGTGGGGAGCCGGATGGGATGTGGGGAGTGGGATGGGATGTGGGGAGTGGGATGGGATGTGGGGAGCCGGATGGGATGTGGGGAGCCGGATGGGATGTGGGGAGTGGGATGGGATGTGGGGAGTGGGATGGGATGTGGGGAGTGGGATGGGATGTGGGGAGCCGGATGGGATGTGGGGAGTGGGATGGGATGTGGGGAGTGGGATGGGATGTGGGGAGCCGGATGGGATGTGGGGAGTGGGATGGGATGTGGGGAGCCGGATGGGATGTGGGGAGTGGGATGGGATGTGGGGAGTGGGATGGGATGTGGGGAGCCGGATGGGATGTGGGGAGTGGGATGGGATGTGGGGAGCCGGATGGGATGTGGGGAGTGGGATGGGATGTGGGGAGTGGGATGGGATGTGGGGAGCCGGATGGGATGTGGGGAGTGGGATGGGATGTGGGGAGCCGGATGGGATGTGGGGAGCCGGATGGGATGTGGGGAGTGGGATGGGATGTGGGGAGCCGGATGGGATGTGGGGAGTGGGATGGGATGTGGGGAGTGGGATGGGATGTGGGGAGCCGGATGGGATGTGGGGAGTGGGATGGGATGTGGGGAGTGGGATGGGATGTGGGGAGCCGGATGGGATGTGGGGAGTGGGATGGGATGTGGGGAGTGGGATGGGATGTGGGGAGCCGGATGGGATGTGGGGAGTGGGATGGGATGTGGGGAGCCGGATGGGATGTGGGGAGTGGGATGGGATGTGGGGAGTGGGATGGGATGTGGGGAGTGGGATGGGATGTGGGGAGTGGGATGGGATGTGGGGAGCCGGATGGGATGTGGGGAGTGGGATGGGATGTGGGGAGTGGGATGGGATGTGGGGAGCCGGATGGGATGTGGGGAGCCGGATGGGATGTGGGGAGTGGGATGGGATGTGGGGAGTGGGATGGGATGTGGGGAGTGGGATGGGATGTGGGGAGCCGGATGGGATGTGGGGAGTGGGATGGGATGTGGGGAGTGGGATGGGATGTGGGGAGCCGGATGGGATGTGGGGAGCCGGATGGGATGTGGGGAGTGGGATGGGATGTGGGGAGCCGGATGGGATGTGGGGAGTGGGATGGGATGTGGGGAGTGGGATGGGATGTGGGGAGCCGGATGGGATGTGGGGAGTGGGATGGGATGTGGGGAGTGGGATGGGATGTGGGGAGCCGGATGGGATGTGGGGAGTGGGATGGGATGTGGGGAGCCGGATGGGATGTGGGGAGTGGGATGGGATGTGGGGAGTGGGATGGGATGTGGGGAGCCGGATGGGATGTGGGGATGTGGACGGCCGGGAGAGACAAACTGACACCAATACACGTCTGGCGAATGTCACCAGACTCTGCGGTTTCAGTGATGATTGTCACCAGATTCCGTGGTTTCAGTGATGATTGTCACCAGATTCCGTGGTTTCAGTGATGATTGTCACCAGATTCCGTGGTTTCAGTGATGATTGTCACCAGATTCCGTGGTTTCAGTGGCGAATGTCACCAGACTCCGCGGTTTCAGTGATGATTGTCACCAGATTCCGTGGTTTCAGTGATGATTGTCACCAGATTCCGCGGTTTCAGAGGCGAATGTCACCAGACTCCGCGGTTTCAGTGATGATTGTCACCAGATTCCGTGGTTTCAGTGGCGAATGTCACCAGACTCCGCGGTTTCAGTGGCGAATGTCACCAGACTCCGCGGTCTCAGTGGCGAATGTCACCAGACTCCGCGGTTTCATGGCGAATGTCACCAGACTCCGCGGTTTCAGTGGCGTATGTCACCAAACTCCGCGGTTCCAGTGCTATGATATGGCGCAATAACCACTGTCCATGTCAAGTTCAGAGACCTACGCTGACCTGGCGAGCTCCTGTATATAATCTCGGTAGCGCTGTACCGTGCTGGGCAGTTCGGACAGCGCTGTACCGTGCTGGAGAGTTCGGACAGCGCTGTACCGTGCTGGGCAGTTCGGACAGCGCTGTACCGTGCTGGGCAGTTCGGGCAGCGCTGTACCGTGCTGGGCAGTTCGGACAGCGCTGTATCGTGCTGGGCAGTTCGGGCAGCGCTGTACCGTGCTGGGTAGTTCGGACAGCGCTGTACCGTGCTGGGCAGTTCGGACAGCGCTGTACCGTGCTGGGCAGTTCGGACAGCGCTGTACCGTGCTGGGCAGTTCGGACAGCGCTGTACCGTGCTGGGCAGTTCGGACAGCGCTGTACCGTGCTGGGCAGTTCGGACAGCGCTGTACCGTGCTGGGCAGTTCGGACAGCGCTGCACCGTGCTGGGCAGTTCGGACAGCGCTGTACCGTGCTGGGCAGTTCGGACAGCGCTGTACCGTGCTGGGCAGTTCGGACAGCGCTGTACCGTGCTGGGCAGTTCGGACAGCGCTGTACCGTGCTGGGCAGTTCGGACAGCGCTGTACCGTGCTGGGCAGTTCGGACAGCGCTGTACCGTGCTGGGCAGTTCGGGCAGCGCTGTACCGTGCTGGGCAGTTCGGACAGCGCTGTACCGTGCTGGGCAGTTCGGACAGCGCTGTACCGTGCTGGGCAGTTCGGACAGCGCTGTACCGTGCTGGGCAGTTCGGACAGCGCTGTACCGTGCTGGGCAGTTCGGACAGCGCTGTACCGTGCTGGGCAGTTCGGACAGCGCTGTACCGTGCTGGGCAGTTCGGACAGCGCTGTACCGTGCTGGGCAGTTCGGACAGCGCTGTACCGTGCTGGGCAGTTCGGACAGCGCTGTACCGTGCTGGGCAGTTCGGACAGCGCTGTACCGTGCTGGGCAGTTCGGACAGCGCTGTACCGTGCTGGGCAGTTCGGACAGCGCTGTACCGTGCTGGGCAGTTCGGACAGCGCTGTACCGTGCTGGGCAGTTCGGACAGAGCTGTACCGTGCTGGGCAGTTCGGACAGCGCTGTACCGTGCTGGGCAGTTCGGACAGCGCTGTACCGTGCTGGGAAGTTCGGACAGCGCTGTACCGTGCTGGGCAGTTCGGACAGCGCTGTACCGTGCTGGGCAGTTCGGACAGCGCTGTACCGTGCTGGGCAGTTCGGACAGCGCTGTACCGTGCTGGGCAGTTCGGACAGCGCTGTACCGTGCTGGGCAGTTCGGACAGCGCTGTACCGTGCTGGGCAGTTCGGACAGCGCTGTACCGTGCTGGGCAGTTCGGACAGCGCTGTACCGTGCTGGGCAGTTCGGACAGCGCTGTACCGTGCTGGGCAGTTCGGACAGCGCTGTACCGTGCTGGGCAGTTCGGACAGCGCTGTACCGTGCTGGGCTGGAGAAGTGCGGCTGCTGCTGGCCGCTGCTGTGTTGTTGTACTGTGTAGTTTGTGCTGTGTGCTGTGGCTGCTAAGCGTTACATTGGTGTTTACCGGGTATATTTGCCATACAATTGTGTGCTGTAGCGCTGTGCAGATGGATGTACGTTCCTCTTCTATCAGCTTAATGAGCAGATTTAGCACAGAAAAAGAATGATGTTAATTGTAAGAAAAGCTGGGAGGGATCAGATCTGATGCATAGGTACATACAACATTCCAATGCAGTTCCTATGTATCGAGGTAACTTGATTAACTTAATATGATGTGATATTTATGACGAGTTTGTAAGTTATAAAAATGTATTAGGTCATACGCAAACAATTGCAAGGGTGGTCCAAAGTCAATTAATTACACACTTGAGACTGATATAAATCGCTGCGAAATGTGTGTACTTTGTTGTCTTGCCAGGCCTGTTTGAACCCAGAACAAGCTGGATGGTCCCAGGGCGCGCGTCGTTCAGACTTCAGAAGTGTTGCAGTATGTATTAGGATAATCATCGTGCGACTGGCATATGCCCTGCTCTTCTAGACGAAAGGGAGACGGCTTTTCGTCTTTTTCGCTAATAGTTTGTCTCCTGCTGGTTGTTGAAATAATATAAGTATCCTAAGCGGCGTTACTGGCAGCTATTTGTATCTTGCCTTGACCTGAGCGGACGGTGGCACACGTGCCCACCTGCATGGTGTATAGTATTGTGACGTGTCGTGCATTTGTTGAGTGTGAATATTCTTAATGAATACACGTATACCGAGTGACTCTGAATTTAATATGTAGTGGGATCATTCAATTATCCCGGCAGGGCCTATTTTAACATGTTAACTGGGGGGGGGGCAAATGCCCCCCCCCCCAGTGAGCCGTTTTGCCCCCCAGCCAAAAAATGTTGCCCACCCTGATTTCAGTATTTCCATGTCATTTTTCGCTTGATAGGTATTCAATTAAAATAAAATATGTTTACCTGGTGATAAATGCATACAAATCCAATGCAAATGTCATGATATTCCTAAGTTTTAGTATTTCCCAGCCAAAATAAGTATCTTTACATTATTTCCGGAATATCTTGAATTTCAATATCCTTTGAACATCACCCATTGGCGGCAGAGTGGGGGAGAGGGGGTGCTGTTGGATCAGGAACGTCGCCACACAATTTGGAGTGGGTGGGGGCAACTGCTGAGCCGATTGTGTTCAAATTTGGAGTGTGGTTAGGGATCTCTCAGCCGCCACATTCTCACAAGTCAGGGGTGGGGTGCTTCTGCACGTGCGCACGTGTGCACCACGTATTTGTATCACATAGACTACTTCCCTGATTCAGTTGAAATTCACCATACATTTCCTTTGCGTTCGCTCGTTCATCGCCAACTACGGCGCCTTACTGGTTCGGTAAAAACAGTTATGGAAGAAAAATGACGAATGACCTCAGGGTGAATAGATTTTACATCGTGGAGGTCACAGGATACAAATACCACATGGATCTTTGCATTGGCGGATCCAGAACGGGTGGTTGGGGGGGGGGGGGGAATTCCAAAAAGTGTAACACAATTATGAAAACGCATCGGATTTGGCTTGCTTGCTTTTAATTGATAGCTGATTTAACCCGCGCCGTGCCGGGGGGGGGGGCGTTTAGACGCCCCCCCCTCCCACAGGTTTTTCAAGGATAGCGGAAAAACGGCGGCGCGCAGCGCCACCGTTTTTAGCATAGCTGTTCAAACATCAATTGTCCACATTATGTTAAAAAATACCTCGGTTCATCTCAGGTCAGGTCACCAGACCAAAAAAGCTTATGGTCACACCATAGCCACAGTTTTTGGCCGATAGACATTGTACTTACATGATTTTATAAAGTCCTAGGTACCTACAATTCGTATATCTCGGATGTTTGATATCAGTGACCTAAGGTTGGGTCAACTTCGTGACCTACCCATTATAAGTCAATGGGGAAATATTCAAATGCTTCCTATTCTGAGGATACGCACGATATCAGCCCAATTCCTTCTAGATCATGTTATCATAGGACATTCTTGAAGACCCAGGTGCAATTTTCGTTCAGTGACCCCTACAGGGTCAGCCGAAGTCATCCGAGGTCACCAACACTTTTGTGTCAATAACTCTCGACAAAACAAAGATAGATAAGTGAAACTGCCACCAATGTGTTTGTCTCGTTGAGGCACGTCTCCCAATGTCCAGCATGACCTAATTGGGTCACCACTTGACCTTGACCTGAGGTCAAATATCTAAGTTGACCTAACCTGGTCACCATGAATATGATTCGAAGTGCCTTGACGAGACAAACACGATGACGTCAAAATTATTTCCTTATCATATTCAGGTAAAAAGTAATTTGTGAAAACTCTTTTGCAAAAAAATAGTTGTTTACATTTGATGAGCTCTGGAACCTAAGCTATTGATCTGAACTGAAATCTGAGGACACGTGGCGATCTGTGTCGATTGAATGTTTCAAGAGCTTTCCATTGTTTTTCCCCCGTTTGTTCCTAGCTAGCATAGTTCCTGTGATATCTGGAGGTTTCTGGAGTGAAGTCCTAAAAATGGAAAATTTGAACTTCGATGACCTCTGGTGACCTCAATATCGACCTGTTAAGAAAATGCCGAAATAGCTTTAAAATGCTTTTGGACAAGATTTCGAACGATGTTTTCGGGCTTGGTGTACGTCCCATAGGAGCCGAGTTCGAGGGGGGGGGGGCGTCGAAACGCCCCCCCCCCCCCTTATGATCTCGAAAACCACGCAACGTAACAAGCAAAACACGGTGTTAGATAGGTCGAGACAAGCTCTATGGAAAGTATATCGGTATTTTTTTTTAGGTCAGGTCAATATTGAGGTCACCAGAGGTGATCAAAGGTCAGGTTTTACAGTTTTAGGACTTCGCTCCAGAAATCCCCAGATATCACATGAACTATGATAGCTAGGAACAAACGGAAAAGTAATGGAAAGCTCTTGAAAAATTCAATCGACAGGGTGTCCTCAGATTTTAGCTCAGGTCAATAGTTTAGGCTCCAGAGGTCATCAAATGTCAAAAATGTTATTTTTTTTGGCAAACCTGTTTTTCACAAACAACTTTTTACCTAATAAAGATAAAGCATTACGTTTGACGTCATCATGTTTGTCTCGTCAAGGCGCTTTGGATCATGTTAATGTTGACTAGGTTAGGTCAACTGAGAAATTTGATCACAGGTCAAGGTCAAGTGGTGACCCAATTAGATCATGTTGCATATTGGGGGACGTGTCTCGACGAGACAAACACATTGGTACCGTTTTCACTTCTATATCGTCATTATGTCGATAGTTATTGACAAAACAGTGTTGGCGGTCACGAAATTGACCTGACCTTAGGTCACCGATATACAAAAAAAATCAGAGATAAACAAATTGTAGGTATCTATCATCTTATCAAATCCTGCTAGATTGAAACCTATCGGCATAAAACTGTAGCTGCGGTACTACCGCAAACGTTTTGGAGGTGGGGTCATCACCTGACCAGGTCTGGTGACCTGACCTGAGATGATCCGCGATCAAGAGTTTGACATAATGCGGGTAGTTCATTTCCGAACAGGTATGCAAAAAACGGCCGCGTGCAGCGCCGCCATTTTTGCGCTATCTGCGAAAAACCGGATGGGTGGGTGGATTTCGCCCCCCCCCCCCCTCCGTCCCCGTCCAGGGCGCGTGTTAAAGCTAACTTTCCTTAGTAAAAGTTGCTGAGATTTTCTTCTATATCAGGACATGTGTCAATCTTGCGCCGATTTCAGGCGGTTTGGGGGGGGGGGCAATTGCCCATTTTGCCCAACCCTAGATCCGCCACTGGATCTTTGTATTTTGCAAAAGATGCGGGACTCTGGGGGAAATTGGGCAAATTTGGCCATTTCCTGTGGATTTATATGCATTTTCATGTTTCCCCAATGACTTATAATTGGGAAGTCACAGAATAGACTTCACCTTAGGTCACCGATATAAAAATCATCCGAAATAGCAGAATTGTAGGTGTTTGTAACCTGCTTAAATCCTGTGAGTATTCAACTGATCGGTCAAACAATGTGCTACGGCGGCACGACCTCACATTTTTTTTTGGAGGTGGGATCACTAGACTTGACTTAGTGACGTGACCTGAGGAGACCCGAGGTAAACAAATTAACAGGATTTTGGCAATTGATAGGCAAGCAGTTGTATCAAAAATGGCGGCGCGAAATGGCGTCGTTTTCCGCTATTTCCAAAACAAATCTAAGGGGGATGGCATCCACCCCCACTGGCGGATCCAGGGGCGGACATCAGGGGCAACCCCCCCCCCACACACACACACACACCAGAATATGGGGGGGGGGCATGCAATACAAGTATCCCCCCCTTCCTGCGCGTTCCCTGCACTGACCGTGAAAAACAATGATCTTAGGAGAAAACTTCATGAAAACGGAAGTTTTTTTTATTTTCTCATGTGATTGAATTTGAAGTTTGTATATATCTCTTGCTTTCAATGATAGACACAACAGCACACCTGATGCAATTCATGCAGCCCCGGTGACACGCGCCCCGCTGGGAGGGGGGAAGAATTTGCCCCCTCCCGTATTTTCTCAATAACTTTAAAACTGTGATAGATATCAACGTGAAACTTGCAGTACCTTATACTGCCCCAATTATAAGTCTTCTCACTAAATTTCAATGAAATTTATGTAGTGTTTTGGGAGATAATAACGTTTTAATGACATCATCTCATGCCATTTTTGGTGGAAAAACAAATGTTGGGAAAATCGTAAACATCGAGTTTCAAAGCAAATTGCAAATAAAAAACGTCAAAAGAAAGGAAATTACATTTTCTTCCAAATGGCTGTCCCGGATTTGTGATTTTTTGGGGTTTTGACCCCCCCAATTTTTTTTATCGGAAAAATGTCCACAAAATCAATTTTTGTGAATTCGAAAAGTGAATTGCTTAAGCTCGAATACCAAAATCAAGTGACTGACCCAAATCCGCGGAGGAAAACAAATGGGATACCTTTTGCCACAAAAAGGTGCCCTCAAAAATGGGGATACCTTTTTGCCCCCCCCCCCCCAGTGGTTTTCCCTTAAAATAGGCCCTGTATCCCGGCATTGGAGACGTAATACATCGGAGCCTGCAGCTTCTATCATTGCATTGGCACATCTGAAGGACCGTCTTAGTGGCATAACTAAAACAGAGCTGCAGAGGCAGGTGCTGAGACAACAGACTGAGACAACAGACTGAGACAACAGACTGAGACAACAGACATCTGGCCGGGGTGGCAGACATCGACAGACATCTGGCCGGGGTGGCAGACATCGACAGACATCTGGCCGGGGTGGCAGACATCGACAGACATCTGGCCGGGGTGGCAGACATCGACAGACATCTGGCCGGGGTGGCAGACATCGACAGACATCTGGCCGGGGTGGCAGACATCGACAGACATCTGGCCGGGGTGGCAGACATCGACAGACATCTGGCCGGGGTGTTAGACATCGACAGACATCTGGCCGGGGTGGCAGACATCGACAGACATCTGGCCGGGGTGGCAGACATCGACAGACATCTGGCCGGGGTGTTAGACATCGACAGACATCTGGCCGGGGTGGCAGACATCGACAGACATCTGGCCGGGGTGGCAGACATCGACAGACATCTGGCCGGGGTGGCAGACATCGACAGACATCTGGCCGGGGTGGCAGACATCGACAGACATCTGGCCGGGGTGGCAGACATCGACAGACATCTGGCCGGGGTGGCAGACATCGACAGACATCTGGCCGGGGTGGCAGACATCGACAGACATCTGGCCGGGGTGGCAGACATCGACAGACATCTGGCCGGGGTGGCAGACATCGACAGACATCTGGCCGGGGTGGCAGACATCGACAGACATCTGGCCGGGGTGGCAGACATCGACAGACATCTGGCCGGGGTGGCAGACATCGACAGACATCTGGCCGGGGTGGCAGACATCGACAGACATCTGGCCGGGGTGGCAGACATCGACAGACATCTGGCCGGGGTGGCAGACATCGACAGACATCTGGCCGGGGTGGCAGACATCGACAGACATCTGGCCGGGGTGGCAGACATCGACAGACATCTGGCCGGGGTGTCAGACATCGACAGACATCTGGCCGGGGTGGCAGACATCGACAGACATCTGGCCGGGGTGGCAGACATCGACAGACATCTGGCCGGGGTGGCAGACATCGACAGACATCTGGCCGGGGTGGCAGACATCGACAGACATCTGGCCAGGGTGGCAGACATCGACAGACATCTGGCCGGGGTGGCAGACATCGACAGACATCTGGCCGGGGTGGCAGACATCGACAGACATCTGGCCGGGGTGGCAGACATCGACAGACATCTGGCCGGGGTGGCAGACATCGACAGACATCTGGCCGGGGTGGCAGACATCGACAGACATCTGGCCGGGGTGGTAGACATCGACAGACATCTGGCCGGGGTGTCAGACATCGACAGACATCTGGCCGGGGTGGCAGACATCGACAGACATCTGGCCGGGGTGGCAGACATCGACAGACATCTGGCCGGGGTGTCAGACATCGACAGACATCTGGCCGGGGTGTCAGACATCGACAGACATCTGGCCGGGGTGTCAGACATCGACAGACATCTGACCGGGGTGTCAGACATCGACAGACATCTGGCCGGGGTGTCAGACATCGACAGACATCTGGCCGGGGTGTCAGACATCGACAGACATCTGGCCGGGGTGTCAGACATCGACAGACATCTGGCCGGGGTGGCAGACATCGACAGACATCTGGCCGGGGTGTCAGACATCGACAGACATCTGGCCGGGGTGTCAGACATCGACAGACATCTGGCCGGGGTGGCAGACATCGACAGACATCTGGCCGGGGTGTCAGACATCGACAGACATCTGGCCGGGGTGTCAGACATCGACAGACATCTGGCCGGGGTGTCAGACATCGACAGACATCTGGCCGGGGTGGCAGACATCGACAGACATCTGGCCGGGGTGGTAGACATCGACAGACATCTGGCCGGGGTGTCAGACATCGACAGACATCTGGCCGGGGTGTCAGACATCGACAGACATCTGGCCGGGGTGGCAGACATCGACAGACATCTGGCCGGGGTGTCAGACATCGACAGACATCTGGCCGGGGTGGTAGACATCGACAGACATCTGGCCGGGGTGGCAGACATGACAGACATCTGGCCGGGGTGTCAAACATCGACAGACATCTGGCCGGGGTGTCAGACATCGACAGACATCTGGCCGGGGTGGCAGACATCGACAGACATCTGGCCGGGGTGTCAGACATCGACAGACATCTGGCCGGGGTGTCAGACATCGACAGACATCTGGCCGGGGTGTCAGACATCGACAGACATCTGGCCGGGGTGTCAGACATCGACAGACATCTGGCCGGGGTGTCAGACATCGACAGACATCTGGCCGGGGTGTCAGACATCGACAGACATCTGGCCGGGGTGTCAGACATCGACAGACATCTGGCCGGGGTGTCAGACATCGACAGACATCTGGCCGGGGTGTCAGACATCGACAGACATCTGGCCGGGGTGGCAGACATCGACAGACATCTGGCCGGGGTGGTAGACATCGACAGACATCTGGCCGGGGTGTCAGACATCGACAGACATCTGGCCGGGGTGGCAGACATCGACAGACATCTGGCCGGGGTGTCAGACATCGACAGACATCTGGCCGGGGTGTCAGACATCGACAGACATCTGGCCGGGGTGTCAGACATCGACAGACATCTGGCCGGGGTGTCAGACATCGACAGACATCTGGCCGGGGTGGCAGACATCGACAGACATCTGGCCGGGGTGTCAGACATCGACAGACATCTGGCCGGGGTGTCAGACATCGACAGACATCTGGCCGGGGTGTCAGACATCGACAGACATCTGGCCGGGGTGTCAGACATCGACAGGCATCTGGCCGGGGTGGCAGACATCGACAGACATCTGGCCGGGGTGGCAGACATCGACAGACATCTGGCCGGGGTGGCAGACATCGACAGACATCTGGCCGGGGTGGCAGACATCGACAGACATCTGGCCGGGGTGGCAGACATCGACAGACATCTGGCCGGGGTGGCAGACATCGACAGACATCTGGCCGGGGTGTCGGACATCGACAGACATCTGGCCGGGGTGGCAGACATCGACAGACATCTGGCCGGGGTGTCAGACATCGACAGACATCTGGCCGGGGTGTCAGACATCGACAGACATCTGGCCGGGGTGTCAGACATCGACAGACATCTGGCCGGGGTGGCAGACATCGACAGACATCTGGCCGGGGTGGTAGACATCGACATCTGGCAGTACGTGAATGGCATACTACATGGCAGGCATATATAAAACCATACGAAGGATAGCTGCTTGTCTAACCTGCAATGTCCGCCTACCCCCCTCCCCCCCTATGTCGCAGATAGTGGTGGGGGGGGGGGGGGGGCAGGAGCGTCTTTCACGTCCCGTGTGGGCGGATTAGTGGCTTTTGTGACGCCAGCCGCAGCCGCCACGGTGCAGTGACGCGAAACTATCGCCCGCCACCAGGCCTCTCCGCCCTGCTCCCCGGCCAGGCAGCGGCCGCTAGGGCCGTACAGCAGTCCGTCACGGAGGCAGGACGCGCTATCACTCCAGTGCAGCCACCAGCGGCTGTTCGGCTCCTGCCGGTACATTGCCATCGAATGTCGGCGCCCGTGCCATACCCGCCTGGTAAACTGCTTGTGTGACGCATTGGTTCATGTCAGGGGCGTCGCCACCGGGGGAAGAGGCTGGGTATCCGCCCCCTGGATCACTTCGGCCTCGCTCCGCCGCCCCCCCCCCAGATTAGAGGGACTTTAAAATTATCCCATATGATGGGAGTGTGGGGGACAGCCAGGTGTTCGGCCTCCAAGCACCTGGCTGCCCCCCCCCCCCCCCCACACACACTCACAATGTTGTGGCGACGCCCCTTGTTCATATTGTAAGATTGTTCTGAAAATAAGTTCAGCGACACACATCGTCAATCTTGAGATAAAATGTATTCAACCAGCATCAAGTAGGTAGGTGTAAATATTTATTTTGCGAGGGGTCTGGATTTTCCGACAGGATTCAGCTTTCGGCACCGGTGCGGCTGTGTCTTGGCGGATTACGTTGCTAAATATACCGGCGGCCAGAATACTCGTTTTATGTTGCAGTCTCGGTGCAGTCATGTTAAAAAACATGGTTTAGGGGGCACCAAGACCGCGATAAGCATCATTGCTGTCAAACTTTCACATTCAAAGGCTAAGCTGAGAGGCAAAGCTACTATGTTGACAACGATAGAGGGTAAAACCCAAACATGGATGATAAAAACCCACACCACAAGCAGAAGTGCCTGTGATGCTCTATCAGCAAACAAACTATACGTTCTTGTAGCGAGGTCATAACAGCATCCACGACAGGCACGTAGCCAGGAGGGGGCGGGTACGGCCGACCGAAAGGGCCCTCCTGGAGGCCAGGAGGGCCCTTTTCGGCGTGCTGCGCGCGCCGAAAAGGGCCGACAAGACCGCGCGAAGCGCGGTATCATGGTCTCTTTACCACGCAAAGCGTGGTCTTTAGAGAGTTTAGAGCACTGCAGAGGTCCTTTAGGGCCACCAGGGCCCTCTCTGAAAGACCAGAGGGCCCCTTAGACGTTAAAAAGAGCCCTGTGCATGTCAGAGGGGCCCCTGGCCAGACCGAAAGGGCCCCTGAGCGGGTCAGAGGTCCCCCTGAACACGTTGAATGGGGCCCCTAGCCAGCACAGAGTGGCCCCTGTGCAGGTCGAGAGGCCCCTGAGCATGTCGGCAGGGCGACAAAGCGGGCAGCGCAGTCCCTTGCCAGGTTAAAAGGGCCCCTGAGCAGGTTGGAGGGCCCTTGGACAGACCAGAGGGCCCTGGGAAGTTAAAAGGGCCCCTGTGCAGGTCAGAAGGGCCCCTGACCAGACCGAAAGGGCCCCTAGGTGGGTCAAAAGGGCCCCTGAACATGTCGAATGAGCCCCTAGTCAGCACGGAGGGGCCCCAGGGCAGGTCGGAGGGCCCTCAGAGCATGTCGCAAGGCGACAAAGCACCCATCGCAGTCCCTTGCCAGGTCGGAAGGGCCCCTGGAGAGACCAGAGGGCTCCTGTACAGTTCAAAGCGCCCCTGTGCAGATCGGAGGGGCCCTGACCAGACCGAAAGGACCCCTGGACGGGTTAGAAGGGCCCCTGAACATGCCGAATAGGCCCCTAGCCAGCACGGAGGGGCCCAATGGCAGGTCGGAGGGCCCCTTGAGCATGTCTGCAGGGTGACAAAGCAGCCAGCGCAGTCCGACCAGAAGAGTCTCTAGACAGATCGGAGGCTTCCTAGGCAAGTCAGAGGGGCCCCAGGCTAGACCGAAAGGGTCCCTGGGCCGGTCGGAAGGGCCCTTGCACATGCCGGATGAGTTCCTAGCCAGACTGGAGGGGCCCCTGGGCAGGTCGGAGGGCCCCTGAGCATGTTGGCAGGGCGACAAAGCACCCAGTGCAGTCCCTGGCAAGGCCGAAAGGACCTCTGAACAGGCCGAATGGGCCCCTTGATACACAAGAGGGGCTTCTTGTAAGGTCAGATGAGTCCCTGGTCAGACCGGAAGGGTCAAAAGCACGTAGAGATCCCGGATGAAGATTAAATACAAAGAGGACTTAGGTGCTCCACAAGAAAAATATTAAAAGCGGAGCTTTCGGGACTCGGGTATATTGTAGCACCCTTCGTCAGGGTGTTACAATATTCCAGAAAGCTCCAATTTGAATTTTTCTTGTAGAGTAAGCCCTCTTCAGGGGCCCGGGAACAGGGGGCAGCGGGGCGCTTGCCCCCCCCCCCCCCACATCTGTCCGGGGGGGGGGGGGGGGGCGCCCCCCCAACTTTGGCGTCGCAGAAGTTTCCCTAAAAGTGAGCTCTTACAATTTTCTTCACAGAAAGTTAAAAAAAATATGAAACTCTCCTTATGTCACTTCCATTTTGTGTACGGTTTTATTATATAGCATGCAATGTGATGTAAGTATTATATAGCTTTGCCTTTATAGCAGTATAGTATACCATTCTTTTCCCTCCTTTTCCGTTATATTTTATGAAATATAATGGAAAGCTTCAATTGGTAAAATTTGGTAGCAGTTGTCTACTTGGCGCGTCGTCGTTAAAATGACGCCCTGACGGCGATAAACATATGCTGCATTTTGTTTATAAGTTGATCCCACGTCAACGTTACGGATGCGGTCAAACTGGCGTGCGGCCCTCTAGCTGTCCTCTCTGTCTTTGCCGACGGGGCAGCAATTGCAAGCAAGAGTTATCGTAAATGTCGTAGGTTACCGTGATACGGTTGAAGCGGTCGGAGCAGCCCACACGGTATCCGGACATATTTTCGTCCCGCATTTTTTCGTCCGCTGATTTTCGTCTGCAGTTTTTCGTCCGCGCATAATTTCGTGGCGCATTTTTTCGCCTCGCATTTCTTCGTTTCGCAATTTTTCGTCCAGCATTTCTTCGAATCCGCAAAACTTCGTCTGCGCAAATATTCGTTTCGCAGATCTTTGTCAGCGCTAATCTTCGTCTCGCATTTCTTCGTTGGCAATTCTTCGTCTCGCATTTCTTCGTCCACAAACATTCGTCTGCGCAATTCTTCGTCTACGCAACTTTTTGTCAACGCAACTTTTCGTCTACGCAACTTTTCGTTTTTGTGAGGTATCCGGACATATTTTCGTCCCGCATTGTATCGTCCGAAATTCTTCGTCTAGCATTTTTATTTTCCGCAAATGTTCTGCCGGCATTTCGTCGAATCCTCAAAACAAATCGTCGAGGTCGCGGAATTTTCCGTCCGCAAATCATCGTCTTGCACTGCTTCGTCTGAAAATTTTCGTCCGCAACTTTTCGCCTGCCAATTGATTTCACAAATTTTCTTTTCACTATTCTTTGTCAGCAACATTGCTGACAACGTTGCTGCAAAGAAACGAAAAGTTGCGTAGACTAAAAGTTGCGTAGACGCTGTGTTGTTGCGTAGACGAAGAATTGCGCAGAGGAATATTTGTGGACGAAGAAAAGCGAAAATGAAAAAAATAGTGAAAATGAAAATTTGTGAAAGCAATGGGCAGGCGAAAAGTTGCAGACGAAAAAATTTCAGACGAAGAAATGCAAGACGATAATTCGCGGACGGAAAATTCCGCGACCGCGATGATTTGTTTTGAGGATTCGACGAAATGCCGGCAGAACATTTTCGGAAAAGAAAAATGCGAGACGAAGAATTGCGGACGACAAATTCGGGACGAAAATATGCCCGGATACCTCACAGAGACGAAAAGTTGCGTAGACGAAATGTTGCGTAGACGAAGAATTGCGCAGGCGAATACTTGTGGACGAAGAAATGCGAGACGAATATTTGCAAACGAAGAAATGTGAGACGAAGATTAGCGCTGACGAAGGTCTGTGAAACGAATATTTGCGCAGACGAAGTGTTACAGATTCGAAGAAATGCGGGATGAAAAATTGCGGAAACAAAGAAATGCGAGACGAAAAAATGCGCCACGGAATTATACGCGGACGAAAAACTGCAGACGAAAATCAGCGAACGAAAAAATGCGCGGCGAAGAAATGCGGGACGAAAATCGGTCACGGAATCGCCCACACTGGTGGGCTTCTTCAAGAAAAAACGTCAGGCGTGTGGCACGAGTATCTTATCAGACGGCATGCGGGTTCACAAAGGCATACAGTTCATAGTAGGAAACGGGGGGGGGGGCATGATTCCCACTTTTGTTCATAATTTGTGTTTTTATGTTAACCCGCGCCGTGCCGGGGGCGGGGCGCTTAGACCTAAGGTTTTTCGAGGATAGCGAAAAAACTTGGGGGCGCAGCGCCACCGTTTTTAGCAAAGCTCTGTGGGCATCAATTACTCACATTGTGTGAAATTATTGCCCACTGGTCATCTCAGGTCAGGTCACCAGGCCAGGTCACGTGACCCTACCTCCAAAGAAGTTTGCGGTCGTACCACTGCCACAGTTTTGGCCAATCGGTTTCAAACTTACAGGATTTCATAAGATCATAGGCACCTAAAATTCGAATATCAAAGATTGTGAATATACGTGACCCAAGGTCGGGTCAATTTCGTGACCTCCCCGACCCCATTATAAGTCTATTCAAATGCTTCCTATTCCAAGGATACGCATGATATCAGTCCAATTCCTTCTGGATTATGTTATCATAGGCTATCCTTGATGATTCATGTGCAATGTGTGTTCAGTGACACCTACAGGGTCAGCCGAGGTCATCTGAGGTCACCAACACTTGCCAATAACTCTCGATAGAATTAAGATAAAGAAGTGAAACCAGCATCAATGTGTTTGTCTCGTCGAGACACGTCTTCCAATGTGCAACATGACCTACTGGGGTCACCACCTGACTTTGACCTGAGGTCAAATTTATTACACTGGTCAACATGAATGTGATTCGAAGCGCCTTGACGAGACAAACACGATGCCGTCAAAATCCTTGCCTTATCTTTATAAAAGGGAGATAATCACCTTTTCCCACAAAAATGGAGTTAGCACCTGAAATAAATAGACGAGGCCAAAATATGATGTAAAATCATCGCACTTTGCATATAAATATTCCTACCGAAAGATATTGGCAGTTTCCTACTGATAAGCGATCCACGCTTATATCGGTCGGTACTCAGCAAGTACTCGATAACGAATTCAGTAAATTAGCCTCCCTACGCATTGCCATTTATCATGAAGGTATGTAATATGTTTCCTCCACTCTATCTTTTGCGAATATGTGCCAAATTTTGTATGAACAATCAACAATCATTAAAAAAGTGCAATGAAATCGGCAGTTTAACTTGGCACCGGCCGGCCGGTCCCAAGCTAAACTACGGCGACCTATTTAGTGTCGGCGATTTGTTTACAAGTGCCCATTCAACAACGTTGAACAGATTGATGCAAAATCGCCAGATGTTGCGCTTTCCAATACTGGAGGGAAAATACCGATCATTAATTTTCCCAAACTTCCAACTTTGAATAAGGGAATCATTTTATTTAATTCTTAAATTTAGAGCACAACATTGTAATGCCATAACGGTAATTGTTGCTAACTAAATCAAAAGGTGATTATCTCCCTTTAAGTAAAAAGTAATTTGCGAACAACTATTTACCCAAAAATATTCCTTTTGACCTTTGATGACCTCTGGAGCCTAAACTATTGACCTGAGCTAAATTTGTGTGCCACTGCACTGATTGCACATGTCAATAACTTTCGATTGCTATTTTCCGTTCGTTCCTAGCTATCGTATTTCCCGGGATATTTGGGGATTTCTGGATCGATGTCCTAAAAATGGAAAATCTGACATTTGATGACCTCTGGTGACCTCACTATTGACCTGAACCAAAAAATGTCCGAAATAGTTTCAGTGATTTTTGAGGAGCTTTCGAACAGTTGTTTCGGCTTTTGTCTACGTCTCATGGGAACTGAGTTTGTGGCGGGGCGTCGAAACGCCCCCTCCTCTGCATGGCGGAGGTGGCGCCGAGCACCAGCACGGAGTGGGTTAATCTTCAATGAGGACAATTTGATAACGAAAAAGTGCACCAAGATGAGAAGTAAGAAGTCTGCCAACATATTTGTTTCGCCCCACCCCATCAAATTTAAAATCGTTCCCGGGCCCCTGGCCCTCTTTGTATTTAATATATATCACCCACTCCACATCATGTCTTTTCGCGGATCCCAGATGAACAGGTCGGAAGGGCGTTGAAAAGGTCTGAGAGCCCATAGACGATCTGAAGGGACCCTGGGCCTTTCAACAGTAAGAATGCAGTTGTCCAGGGAATAAAACTCAAAATTTTAGCGCCGCTCCGTG
>JAXIVJ010006864.1:52500-64148 GCA_036785665.1 Chirona hameri
TGAGGGTTTTCTTGCATAACTTTTTAGACATCCGGCGCATCTTGCTGAAATTTTCAGCAGCTAAGTATACAACAATTATACGTATACTGTAAAAATTTCATTGAAATTGGTTGAGACATTTGGGAAATAATGATGTTTTGATGACGTCATGTTGGTGGGAAAACGCTAAATGTTTGACAAATCGTAGAAAACAAAGTTTTGAAGCAAATTGCAAACGCAATTAAGCAGAGATATAAAATGTAATTTTCTTTAAAATGGTAATCTCGGAATTTCACAAATTTGGGTTTTTGACCCCCAAAATGAACAAAAACTGTATTTTTTTGTGTGTGAAAAATCACCACAAAATCAACATTTTCGAAGATGTTAAAAAAACAGAATATATGTGATTTGTGGAAGAACTGAGTATGGACAACACTCAAACCAAATTTCAAAGAAATATATATTTTTGACTGAGTTTCCTGGACTTTTTTTTGACCAGATACGAATAAATAATTACCTTTTCTGTATTTCTGAGACAAAACTGGTCTAGGAACATGCCTTTTTATTTACATTTACCAATTTCTCATTTTGAGGTTTTCTGACAGCAAAATTGCTGTTCTGAACGTGGTCGATCGAAGTCATTCACTTGACCTGAAAGGTCACTCGTTGACCCGAAACCTAAAAATTGCATACCGTTAGATTCAAAACATGACAGGCAACATGTTGGTTCTTACCGCGTTGCTCTATATTGCTTAGTTTGGAAGTTAAGAGGGGTCTTTTTAGGACCCCCCGTAGGCGAAGGTGAAAAAAGCTCCCGTAGGGCGAGGGTTAAATCAGAAATGTGTGCGGCCTAGATCATTCTTACAGCTGAAGTTATTGAATTCCTGCAGTGCCAGCTGACAGTGGGGTTGCCGTTGTCTAGTTCGAGGTATGCACGTCCATCTCAAGCCCAGAGCAATTGGCACCCAGAGCTGTTGCACACGACACACACCAACCAACGATGGTATTCAGTATATCCCGCCACGGTATGCAAAGCTCCTGTTTATGCGCTCCGATGAAAACACCTATTGCGACTATGGTATCCGACGATAACACCTGAGGCCTGTTCAAGGGGTCTGCGGCCGCCGCGGCTCCCGCAGCCAAGAGGCGGAGCTTAGCCCGCGAGTTACTGGGGTATATTTCATAACGCGACTTACGGGGGGGGGGGGGGGCTATTCTTTGCTCCCCCTTGGATCTCCGAAACTACTGGACCTATTGTAAAAAAACGGCATTCGATAGCCCTGGGAATTTATCGAGGGAAACATAATATTGTTGACATCAAGGTCACCGATGACGTCACAGGTCAGGTCAAGTACAAAATGTTTGACCGTGTCAAAAGGTCTCGATGGATGGAATTGTCGCCCAAAATTGCGATATTAAACGCATAAGCAGTCGATAAATCGGTATGAATCGTGTGTCTGACACCTCTAAGTACCATTCTAAGCTGTTTATGACCTTGGGTCAGGTCAAGGTCATCCGAGGTCACGAGGTCAAACTGCAGATTACGGTCATTAGGCGTTGTAACACATGTTTGTGGGCTTGTTTTTTCGTCTAGGACGCGAAAAATGACCTTAGAACATTGTTTGTTCCATATAAATAGAAGTAAAAATCAAAAACGGAAATGCATTTTGTACGCATAGTAATGCTGCGGGAGGTGGTCGATTTTGGTCATTTAAAGGTCATAAGTCAGTCATTTTTGAAGATATCGACTTTAAATTTGGTACACATATTTACCGAAGACGTCTCAATAACATTTAATCCGGTTTTTGGATAATTCTGATTTTTTGTGAAATTTTTGTTTAAAAAAAATATTTGGATTTCTCAACATTTTGAATGAAAAAACTCAACAATCCGAGATTTCAGTTTGACAGACCGGTCTATTGGCAGTAATTTGATTTAAGACAATTGAATTTATCCCAAACATTGTATCTTTGACAGCGCTTTCCGGAAACCATTATTTTGCAACAAAAACCGAAGAACATGACGTCACTCTGACGTCATTTCCGGTTGACCTATCATAATCTCAAATTTTTCCTTTGGCCAACATGGGTAGAATTGATGTGAGAGAAGGTACTGCAAGATAGGTGACGATACTAGTGTTGGTTTCGGAGTTATTGCAAAATAACGGGAGGGGGCAAAAAATAGCCCCCGGTAAGTCGCGGGTTAACACGCGCCCTGGAGGGGGGGGGGGGGGGGGCGAAATCCGCCCACTCCGGTTTTTCGAGGGTAGCGCAAAAACGGCGGCGCGCAGCGCCAGTTTTCTCCACACCTGTTCGACAATGCACTTCTCACATTATGTAAAATTCTTGACCTCGGGTCATCTCAGGACAGGTCACCAGACCAGGTCACGTGATATTCTCAACTCCAAAACGTTTGCAGTAGTACCACAGCCACAGTTTTAGGCCGATCGGTTTCAATCTTGCAGGATTTCATATATATATATATATATATATATATATATATATATATATATATATATATATATATATATATATATATATATATATATATATATATATATATATATATATATATATATATATATATATATATATATATATATATATATATATATATATATATATATATATATATATATCGATCGATCTGTCTGTCTGTCTGTCTGTCTGTCTGTCTGTCTATATATATATATATATATATATATATATATATATATATATATATATATATATATATATATATATATATATATATATATATATATATATATATATATATATATATATATATATATATATATATATATATATATATATAGATATATATATATATATATACCAACAATTTGTTTATCTCGGATTTATAATATCGGTGACCTAAGGTCAGGTCAATTTCGTGACCGCGAACACTGTTGTGTCAATAACTATCGACATAATTAAGATAGAGAAGAGATAATGGTACCAATGTGTTTGTCTCGTCGAGACATGTCTCCCAATATGCAACATGACCAACTTGGGTCCCACTTGACCTTGACCTGAGGTCAAATTTCTCAGTTGATCTAACCTGGTCACCATGAATATGATTCGAAGTGCCTTGACGAGACAAACACGATGGTGTAAACACAATTGCTTGATCTTTATTAGGTAAAAGTCATTTGCGAAAAACAGTTGAAAAAAAACCCGACTTTTTTACATTTGATGACCTCCGGAGCCTAAACTATTGACCGGAGTTCAAATCTGAGGACATCTATGTCGATTGCATTTTTCAAGAGCTTTCGATTGCTTTTTTTCCGTTTGCTGCTAACTATCATAGTTCCCGAGATATTTGGGGGTGTTCGAAGCGAAGTCCTAAAACTTGAAAATCTGACACCTGATGACCTCTGGTGACCTCAATATTGACCTGATACAAAAATGAACGAAATACTTTCGAAAGAGATCGTCTCGAGCTATCTAACGTCGTTTTCGAGATCATGGGGCCCCCCCCCCCCCCCTCCAGGGCGTGTAATTATCAGAGGCCCTCCAGGGCGCGTGTTAATTTGAACAACCTTGAACACTTTTGCGGCCGCTGACAGCGTCCGATAAATGGCGCGTGTAGCGTTCGCAACAAATAGTAAATTCATTGAAACCCTCAATGCTTTACGAAACCACTCAACTACATGAATATACGAGTCGCTACGAGTGTCATTTGTCATTTTTCACGAGTGGTCAAACAACCACCAGTGAACTCCGATACCAACAAAAAAATGCGCAATCTTTGTCGAACGCGCGCCATTGATGTCGAAGTTCTTTTGGAGCAACCGCAGGAGCCGCAGAAAGTATGAAGCCCCTCCTCCGGATCTGCTCTTTCGTGACCGGCTGACGATTAAGCTCTGCCTTTTTTGCCGCGGCGACCGCAGTGCCCTTGAACAGGCCTCAATCACGGTAACATCGCTGTATTGTTTTCTCCGCGCCCGTCCAAGGTCGCAGTGATCGTACGGCACACTACATGCACAGGTCGATATTAACATACACAGGCAATCCCACATATCCGCTCCAGCCACATGCTCACCGCACTAGTCGCAGGCGCCCCAACACGGCGTTTTGGTATGTTCAGTATTCACGCCATGTTGGTATGTTTACGACGAGTAGGCATGTTGACGACGAGTAGGTATGTTGACGACGAGTAGGCATGTTGACGACGCGTTGCGATGTCGGTACCCTAGCCTGTTCAACACAGGACAACATCGCTGCGTTCGCCAAACATCGCTGCCACGCACACTTCACAGGAAACCCACAGCAGACAGCCACGTGCGACGCACACTTCACAGGAGACCCACAGCAGACAGCCACGTGCGACGCACACTTCACAGGAGACCCACAGCAGACAGCCACGTGCCACGCACACTTCACAGGAGACCCACAGCAGACAGCCACGTGCGACGCACACTTCACAGGAGACCCACAGCAGACAGCCACGTGCGACGCACACTTCACAGGAGACCCACAGCAGACAGCCACGTGCGACGCACACTTCACAGGAGACCCACAACAGACAGCCACGTGCGACGCACACTTCACAGGAGACCCACAGCAGACAGCCACGTGCGACGCACACTTCACAGGAGACCCACAGCAGACAGCCACGTGCGACGCACACTTCACAGGAGACCCACAGCAGACAGCCACGTGCGACGCACACTTCACAGGAGACCCACAGCAGACAGCCACGTGCGACGCACACTTCACAGGAGACCCACAACAGACAGCCACGTGCGACGCACACTTCACAGGAGACCCACAGCAGACAGCCACGTGCGACGCACACTTCACAGGAGACCCACAGCAGACAGCCACGTGCGACGCACACTTCACAGGAGACCCACAGCAGACAGCCACGTGCGACGCACACTTCACAGGAGACCCACAGCAGACAGCCACGTGCGACGCACACTTCACAGGAGACCCACAGCAGACAGCCACGTGCGACGCACACTTCACAGGAGACCCACAGCAGACAGCCACGTGCGACGCACACTTCACAGGAGACCCACAGCAGACAGCCACGTGCGACGCACACTTCACAGGAGACCCACAACAGACAGCCACGTGCGACGCACACTTCACAGGAGACCCACAGCAGACAGCCACGTGCGACGCAGCACATGCACACTCATTCCCAACCGCACAGCATTTAAAAACTCCCGCAGTACCACTCAAACGATGAGCAGACACGTTCACATAACACGTTCATAAGCACGTTCACTATGCCTGGCAGTCGGCATTCCCATGGCTTTGACTGATGGTGGCTGGCGCTACTGCACCGTAAAATACGCCGCGCTTCGACACATCCAACACGGACGCAACTTCGAAATGGTAAACAGGGACGAAAACCTGCAAGCGGAAAATTTGTACAGCAAGTTTTCGTCGACTTTTTATCTCAACGGCTTCAGCGATGGGAACGTTTCCTCTCGAACCCACAGCGGTGGTGCTGGCGCCCCGAGGAAAGCGTCAAGTTAAAACCAACGAATGCCAGCCGCCGTAGAGCACATGTTCCGCTGGTCAACACGTTCACAGCCGGACAGCGGCTTCCTTCGCCACGCCGGGTCACAGCACACGCCGCACACTGACCACGGAGGAGACAATGTCAACCGGCGATCTCCGTCGTCACCTGGTGTCCCTGGCAAGACATCTGGCCCCTTAGCTGTCCCTATACACCCGTCCATCGAGCGTCACCGCCTCGCACACCTCCTCGAACGCTCGTCTCAGCTCAAAGCACAACCTCTCGTTGGCCGGCAGAGTATGTCTCAGAGCGGCGGCTGGCTCCTCGTCTTCATCGGGCTCGCAATCGACGTCGGCGGCGTCCCCGCCCTTCCGGCCGTCGTAGCGGACGACCAGCGCGTGACTGGGCCCGGCCAGCGCCGTGTGGCTGGCGCTGACCTGACCCAGCTGCAGCAGGAGCGCCGTCACGTCCTCGGCCAGCGGCGGCAGCGCGCGCACCAGCCGCACCAGAGCGGGGAGAGCGGGCAGGAAGGCTCGTGGCCGTTCGGTCCATGGCAACACTGCAGGCATTGGGGGAGGGGAATGATCAGGCAATCAGACAGCGATGCAAATGATCCATGGATAAGTGAATAAATACATATACAATTAATATAACGAAAGGAAGACAGGAACAAACATCAAACAATGGATACAAATTCGATTAGGAACCCCCAGGAAATTCACGTAACAATAAGAAAGTAACAACATTACAAATACCGATACCTGACACCAATATATCAGCACCATTTCGAAGCAGAGTAAAATCATTACCTACCACCAGCCATCGGCAAGAGACATGCAGTTGCCACATTTAAACACGCTTGAAGGTCCTACAGTTTTCGTAATCAATTTATGTCGTGCATAAGATCGGCGCCACCTCGGCGAAATCAATTTATGTCGTGCATAAGATCGGCGCCACCTCGGCGACCAGCATAACAAGGCAAAGTCCGACTGCATAGCTGGCTTCGGAACCAGTACACTTGTAGAACATATTTATACAAATGGACCCAAGAGTGGAGAGAAATATGTTGGCTCCCAGGAAAAAAATATCTGCACAGACGTCACTTTCACGAGTTTCCCATCGAATACATAGCGAGTGAAATCCATCGTACTGTGAAAGAGTAGAACGCAGTTTCCTCTTTGCAATTTTATGTTTGGAAATGTATCAAGGTAGTGAAACGCCATGATATGTTGCACATAACAAACTCTAACGACGATTATGAACGATTCAGTGTTAATTTGGACTTTCGCGCGCACTAACGATGTATGTTATCATGCCGCCTTTTTAAGCATGGATTGAGAGGTAACGTCGTTGATTCACTGACGTGACGTAACATTACAAATACATGATTACCACTTACCAGAACAAAACTATGGTGCTATTGAGCAATTCACATGTGTATTATATTAGCAAATACCGATTAATTACAAAGCCAAAGGAATCACGATGCGCTTAAAGGGAAATAATGACCCTTTTCCACACAAATGGAGTTAGCACTTGAAATGGGAAGAAGCACTCAACTTATAAGTAAATCCAATCACATTTTGCAACAAAAAAATGACCCTAGCCGAAGTTATTTCTAAGTGAAAGTTAATAAGCGTTTCCCGCTCGGTACTCACTCGGTCGGTACTCACTCGGTCGGTACTCACTCGGTCGGTACTCACTCGGTCGGTACTCACTCGGTCGGTACTCACTCGGTCGGTACTCACTCGGTCGGTACTCACTCGGTCGGTACTCGGTACTCACTCGGTCGGTACTCGGTACTCACTTGGTCGGTACTCACTCGGTGGTCGGTACTCACTCGGTCGGTACTCACTCGGTCGGTACTCACTCGGTCGGTACTCACTCGGTCGGTACTCGGTACTCACTCGGTCGGTACTCACTCGGTCGGTACTCACTCGGTCGGTACTCACTCGGTCGGTACTCACTCGGTCAGTACTCACTCGGTCGGTACTCACTCGGTCGGTACTCACTCGGTCGGTACTCACTCGGTCGGTACTCACTCGGTCGGTACTCACTCGGTCGGTACTCGGTACTCACTCGGTCGGTACTCACTCGGTCGGTACTCACTCGGTCGGTACTCACTCGGTCGGTACTCGGTACTCACTCGGTCGGTACTCACTCGGTCGGTACTCACTCGGTCGGTGGTCAGTACTCACTCGGTCGGTACTCGGTACTCACTCGGTCGGTACTCGGTACTCACTCGGTCGGTACTCGGTACTCACTCGGTCGGTACTCGGTACTCACTCGGTGGTCGGTACTCACTCGGTGGTCGGTACTCACTCGGTCGGTACTCACTCGGTCGGTACTCACTCGGTCGGTACTCACTCGGTCGGTACTCACTCGGTCAGTACTCACTCGGTCGGTACTCACTCGGTGGTCAGTACTCACTCGGTCGGTACTCACTCGGTCAGTACTCACTCGGTCGGTACTCACTCGGTGGTCGGTACTCACTCGGTCGGTACTCACTCGGTCGGTACTCACTCGGTCGGTACTCACTCGGTCGGTACTCACTCGGTGGTCGGTACTCACTCGGTGGTCGGTACTCACTCGGTCGGTACTCACTCGGTCGGTACTCACTCGGTCGGTACTCACTCGGTCGGTACTCGGTACTCACTCGGTCGGTACTCACTCGGTCGGTACTCACTCGGTCGGTGGTCAGTACTCACTCGGTCGGTACTCGGTACTCACTCGGTCGGTACTCGGTACTCACTCGGTCGGTACTCGGTACTCACTCGGTCGGTACTCGGTACTCACTCGGTGGTCGGTACTCACTCGGTGGTCGGTACTCACTCGGTCGGTACTCACTCGGTCGGTACTCACTCGGTCGGTACTCACTCGGTCGGTACTCACTCGGTCACTCGGTCGGTACTCACTCGGTCGGTACTCACTCGGTCGGTACTCACTCGGTCACTCGGTCGGTACTCACTCGGTCGGTACTCACTCGGTCGGTACTCACTCGGTCGGTACTCACTCGGTCGGTACTCACTCGGTCGGTACTCACTCGGTCGGTACTCACTCGGTGGTCGGTACTCACTCGGTCGGTACTCACTCGGTCAGTCGGTCGGTACTCACTCGGTCGGTACTCACTCGGTCGGTACTCACTCGGTCGGTACTCACTCGGTGGTCGGTACTCACTCGGTCAGTCGGTCGGTACTCACTCGGTCGGTACTCACTCGGTGGTCGGTACTCACTCGGTGGTCGGTACTCACTCGGTGGTCGGTACTCACTCGGTGGTCGGTACTCACTCGGTGGTCGGTACTCACTCGGTCGGTACTCGGTACTCACTCGGTCGGTGCTCGGTACTCACTCGGTCGGTACTCACTCGGTACTCACTCGGTCGGTACTCACTCGGTCGGTACTCACTCGGTCGGTGGTCAATACTCACTCGGTCGGTACTCATTCGGTCGGTACTCACTCGGTCGGTACTCACTCGGTCGGTATTCACTCGGTGGTCGGTACTCACTCGGTGGTCGGTACTCACTCGGTGGTCGGTACTCACTCGGTGGTCGGTACTCACTCGGTGGTCGGTACTCACTCGGTGGTCGGTACTCACTCGGTGGTCGGTACTCACTCGGTGGTCGGTACTCACTCGGTCGGAACTCACTCGGTCGGTACTCACTCGGTCGGTACTCACTCGGTCGGTATTCACTCGGTGGTCGGTACTCACTCGGTGGTCGGTACTCACTCGGTGGTCGGTACTCACTCGGTGGTCGGTACTCACTCGGTGGTCGGTACTCACTCGGTGGTCGGTACTCACTCGGTGGTCGGTACTCACTCGGTCAGTCGGTCGGTACTCACTCGGTGGTCGGTACTCACTCGGTCAGTCGGTCGGTACTCACTCGGTGGTCGGTACTCACTAGGTCGGTACTCACTAGGTCGGTACTCACTCGGTCGGTACTCACTCGGTCGGTACTCACTCGGTCGGTACTCACTCGGTCGGTACTCACTCGGTCGGTACTCACTCGGTCGGTACTCACTCGTTCGGTACTCACTCGGTCGGTACTCACTCGGTCGGTACTCACTCGGTGGTCGGTACTCACTCGGTCGGTACTCACTCGGTGGTCGGTACTCACTCGGTCGGTACTCACTCGTTCGGTACTCACTCGGTCGGTACTCACTCGGTCGGTACTCACTCGGTCGGTACTCACTCGGTCGGTACTCACTCGGTCGGTACTCACTCGTTCGGTACTCACTCGGTCGGTACTCACTCGGTCGGTACTCACTCGGTGGTCGGTACTCACTCGGTCGGTACTCACTCGGTGGTCGGTACTCACTCGGTCGGTACTCACTCGGTCGGTACTCACTCGTTCGGTACTCACTCGGTCGGTACTCACTCGGTCGGTACTCACTCGGTGGTCGGTACTCACTCGGTCGGTACTCACTCGGTGGTCGGTACTCACTCGGTCGGTACTCACTCGGTCGGTACTCACTCGGTCGGTACTCATCAAGTACTCGGTAACGAATTCACTGACCAAGCTCAAATTAGCCTGCCTACGCATTGCTATTCATCATGAAGGTATGTAATATGTTTCCAGCATTCATCTTTTGCGAATACGTACCAAACAAACTTTGATGAACAATCAACAAGCATTTGAAAAGGTGCATTGAAATATGCAGTTTAGTTTGGCCCCGGGCGGCGACTTATTCAGTGTTTTCAGCTCATTTCATATGTTAAAAAATAAATTGGATGTTTTCCCCATGAATGTTCAACATACAGGTATTGAATACATTACAATGCACACATGAAACATTTATCTGAACCATTTTTCCGTAATTAATCAATACACATTTAACAAAACCATGATGAATTCGGCGGTTTAACTTGGCCCCCTACGACGACGTATTTAGTGTGTGCGATTTGTTGAGAGGTAATTCAATTAGAAGTATTCAACGTTGAATAGATTGACACAAACACGCCAGATATGTCGCGCTCCCACCCAATAGTGGAGGGAAAATGCCGATCATGAACTCCGAAAGAAGTATATGTACTTGTTTTTTTTCCCAAAAATAATTTTCCAAATAGAAGAAGTTGTGATTTTATTTGTAAATTGAGACTCGATCAATGTAATACCAGTAAGGCGCCGTAGTTGGCGATGAACGAGCGAGCGCGAATGAAATGTATGGGGAATTTCAACTCGATCGGGCAAGCAGTTTCTGAGATGCAAAAAAGGGTGCGCACGTGCGCACGTGCAGAGGCATCCCACCCCTGACTTGTGGAAAGGCAATGGCTGAGAGGTCCCTAACCACACACCAAATTAGAACGTAATCGGTTCAGCCGTTCCTGAGATATAGAATATGGGTGTGCACGTGCAGAGGCACCCCACCCCTGACATGTGGAAAATTGGCGGCTGAGGGGTCCCTAACCACACACCAAATTTGCACACAATCGGCTCAGCCGTTGCAGAGTTTTTGCGAGAAAACACTTTTCAACACCCCTCACGCGGCACGCGCCACGCGCAGTGGTAGTCACCCACATGAGTCGGCACTGGTCTCAAACAGGGTAGGTTAGATGGGGCTGCTCAGCAAAGAAGTTCGCTTGTCAATCGGACGTGCGGTCGCAGAGATATGAACTTCTCAAAAGCGTCGCCACGGGTCGGGTCGGGTCGGGTCGGGTCGGGTCGGGTCGGGTCGGGTCGGGCCGGGCCGGGTCGCTCATAGGCAGATTTTCCCATACACTACGGAAGGACGAGCGAGCGCGAAGCGCTCGCTCGTCCTTCCGTGGTATATGGGAAAAATCTTAATATGAGCGGCCCGGCCCGGCTCGTGGCGACGCTTTTGAGAAGCCAATATCTCTACAACCGCACGTCCGATTTACAAGCGGGTTTCTTTGCTGAGTAGCCCCATCCAACCAAACCTGTTTGAGACCGGTGCCGACTCATGTGGGTCATTACCACTGCACGTGGCGCGTGCCGCGTGAGGGGTATTGAAAAGTGTTTTCTCGCAAAAACTCCGCAACGGTTGGGCCGATTGTGTTCAAATTTGGTGTGTGGTAAGGAACCTCTCAGCCGCCACTTTCCCACAAGCCAGTGGTGGGGTGTTTCTGCACGTGCGCACGTGCACACCCCTATATCTCAGGAACGGCCGAGCCGATTGTGTTCAAATTTGGTGTGTGGTTAGGGACCCGCCGCCGCCGCCTTCCCACAAGTCAT
>JAXIVJ010006865.1:0-64139 GCA_036785665.1 Chirona hameri
ATTCAAGATTGTGTTTTGGTTTCTTGGGCTACATTTCTAAGCCAGCGTCATGGCGCCTAGTGCGCCAAATTCGCCACCCTGCAATCCACAATGAACTACTGTGTTTGGTTGCAGTGAACAAGGCCAACTCTGTACCTATTTGAGACTCTTGTCAAGAGCTGTGTGGATTTCTAACAATGGTGATACAATCCAAGAGGCCAAGGATCTCCTGTGGGAGTTGGTCGTCGCTGTGGAGCATGGTGACCGCCGTGACTTGCGACACATCAAGCGAAAAAATACTGGAACCTGCTCAAAAGAGAGGGCAGACTGTGAAGATATTATGAAAGCACTCCAGGTTTGTGACAGGGAGGACCACTGCCATGCCCAAGTTCTGTAGCCATTGACTTAGGCAACATCCCCCCTACCAATCCGGAAAATATGAACATCTCAGTCCTTCTAGGCCAGCTCTCCAGATGCAGGCTGACATGGGCACTCTTAAAGAAGCTGTGCAATCTCTGCAAGAGACGTCCACCAAGAACCTGTGTGGGCTCACACACAAATCAAGCCCCTCCAACACAGTGGGCCAGTGTGGCTGCCTTGCCACCAAAACCAGCTCGAAGCAGTGCCACGTGGGGAAGTACCCCAACAGCCACAACAGATCCAGCAGCAACAACAGGCGCACCAACATCAACAGCAGCAGTGCCAACAGGTGCAGCATGAGAAAACTCAGGTGCAGCAGCAGCCTCGCATTGTGGATGATGATGGCTTCACACTAGTTGCCAAGGCAAAAAAGCCAAACAGTCGCAGGAAGATGGGGGTGACGGGGATGAACTCCTCTACTCTGCTTAGGGGTGTTGCTGCTCCACAAGGAAATCCACCTCTTTGTTGGAGGGCTTGACCCGGACACTACCAGTGAAGCTGTAGAGTCACATGTGAACTGGCTACTTAGTGGTAGTGGCAAGGCAAGTGTTGAAGAAATTCATCACTGTGCTTCAACCTATGGGTACAAAGGATTAAGGTTACTGTACCAGCTGAGGAAGTTAACCTGATCCTTCTTCCTGATAAGTGGCCTACCCATGTATCCATCAAAAGGTACTACCAACCTAAGGTGGCTAAGAGTGCAGCCAAACCTGTAAGCACCCTAAAGCAGATACGCACGCAGTGCCAGTGTGGGTAATGTGTCATGTGTTTAGTGTAGTGTAGTGTTTGTGTTCCCTCACCTCTTCAAACATGCTCAAAATCTGCTCCTTTAATTGTCACTCCCTGAAAAGCTCATTGTCTGAGGTGCATTCAATCTGTTGACATGCATGACATAGTGTTTTTACAAGAAACCTGGCTAGCTAAATTTGAATTACATATATTGAGCAACATTCACAAAGACTTCCTTGGTCAAGGAATCTCTGCCTTTGACTCCTCTAGTGCACTTTTAAACGGCCAGACCTTTTGGCGGTGTAGCTATCTTATGGAAGAAGACATTACAATCCAGTACAAAAGTAAATACTATAAACAAACGGGTGATGGAAATTGACATATTGACCAAATTGGGTAAAGTGTCATTACTTAATGCTGTCATCTTCCAACAGACTATAGAGATTTGGAGAGCCATGACCAATTCTGCATGTATCTTGGGACAGCTTGCTTGCACACTTGATGCTATTGGTACAAAAACAACTACTTTGGTATAATTGGTGATTTCAATGCCAACAGTCATGGTTCAACCTTCTTTACTGAACTCACAGAATTTTGTTCAGAAAATGACCTCCTCTTATCTGATCTAAATATCATAGGCCCCCTCAAGAAACACGTACACTTTTGTCAGTGCTGCTCATGGGTCTACATCATGGCTGGATCACTGTGCATTTGCAGTCCTAGTCTGCACTCTGCCATCCAAAGTATATTTGTGAACTATGATATTAGTGTTACTGACCATATGCCATTAGTAATGGAGTTTATTTTACAACCTACTGTACTTGTGTCCCATGAGCCAGTTATCCCAAAGTTGTCAAAACCTTGCTGGAGCTCTGCAAATGCGCAAGATGTGATTGCATACAATCATTCAATTCATGGGGAGCTAGGCCCACTTTTCCACTTAATCATCAGAGAGCTTAGAACCATGTGTAGTACAAATTGTGAGCAGGGCTCACACTTAGCCAAAATATCAAACTGCTATAAAGCTTTAACAGATGCCATCACTTTCAGTGGGACTCACTGTATTGTGCAAAAGCGGGTGCATCACAATAATCACCCTAAATCTGTTCCTGGATGGAATCACTCTGTAAAACTGTTGCATGAATTGGCCCGAAAGGCATTCCTGTACTGGAGGTCATGTGGCTCACCCAAAGAGGGTCATGTGGCTCTGCAGATGAGGCAGACTAGACTGTCATTCAAATATGCGTTACAAGGAGTTGTAGAAGGAAACAGAAAAGGCTAAACGCAAACAAGCTAGCTATGTCTTTGCATAATCAGGAACCCGATCGCTTCTGGACCATGGTGAAGCAGCAAATGGGCGGTAGTATCCCCCTCCCCCCTAGTTTTGGTAGCATTACAGGGAACACCAATATTTCAAATATGTGGACAGCACCATTTTCAAGCATTGTTCAATGATAATAGCTGCAGCAGTGACTGTGCAATGCTAAATCAGCTTAAGAGTGTCCCATCCCCCTGTACTCCTACCATTACTACAGAGGATGTGAGCTGTGCAGTGGCTAAGCTAAAAAGTGGGAAGTCTGCAGGGTGGGACCATATGTCTACTGACCATCTGCTACATTTGCAACCTGACATGCTTTCCATCATTGCGATCCTATTCAATACCCATGATTAACCACTCAAATCTGCCTGATGGCCTGGTCTATTCATTGCTAGTTCCTTTGATTAAGGATAAAGGTGGTCTGCTAGATGACAAATCAAATTACAGGCTGCTATAGCTCTTTCTACGACACTGTCAAAAGTACTAGAACTCATTCTGATTGAGAGGCTGGAACCCTTCTTATTTACAAGTGATGCTCAATTTGGGTTTAAGACAGGACATTCCACCACTCTTGCTACTTATGTACTCAAAGAAACAATTAATCAACTATACTAAGTTGGGCAGTCCAGTATATGCCTGCTTTCTTGATGCAAGTAAAGCATTTGATAGAGTCTGTCATTCAAAGCTCTTTCAGATACTGTCTGAAAGAGGAGCTCCCTCATCCTACCTGAAACTTCTACGGAGCTGGTACAGGAACCAAACGATGGGAGGTGAAATGGGCTAACAGTTCCTCTGATCCCTTCTCTGTAGAAAATGGTGTGCGTCAAGGTGGCCAACCTCTCGCCCCTGCTGTTCAATGTGTATATTGATGACCTTATATGTAACTTGCGGATGTCACCGCTAGGATGCCACATTGGTGAATGTTCTGTAAATGTGCTTGCCTATGCCGACGACATTGTGCTACTTTCGCCCACTAGGGCAGGTCTGAAAGAGCTAGTTAATACGTGTGAAACATTTGCTTTGTCAAGGGATATCAAATTCAATGTAAAAAAGACTGTCTGATATATCTATATCTATCTATAGAATAGATATAGATATAGATAATATAGATATAGATATAGATATAGATATAGATATAGATATAGATATAGATATAGATATAGATATAGATATAGATATAGATATAGATATAGATATAGATATAGATATAGATATAGATATAGATATAGATATAGATATAGATATAGATATAGATATAGATATAGATATAGATATAGATATAGATATAGATATAGATATAGATATAGATATAGATATAGTATATATAGATATAGATATAGATAGATATAGATATAGATATAGATATAGATATAGATATAGATATAGATATAGATATAGACTAGTAGATATAGATATAGATATAGATATAGATTTAGATATAGATATAGATATAGATAGATAGTAGATATAGATATAGATATAGATATAGATATAGATATAGATATAGATATAGATATAGATATAGATATAGACATATAGATATAGATATAGATATCTAGATATAGATATAGATATAGATATAGATATAGATATAGATATAGATATAGATATAGATATAGATATAGATATAGATATAGATATAGATATAGATATAGATATAGGATATAGATAGTATATAGATATAGAGATATAGATATAGATATAGATATAGATATAGATATAGATATAGAATAGCATATAGATATAGATATAGATATAGATATAGATATAGATATAGATATAGATATAGATACTAGACTATAGATATAGATATAGATATAGATATAGATATAGATATAGATATAGATATAGATATAGATATAGATATAGATATAGATATAGATATAGATATAGATATAGATATAGATATAGATATAGATATAGATATAGTAGATATAGATATAGATATAGATAGTAGATATAGATATAGATATAGATATAGATATAGATATAGATATAGATAGAGATAGAGATAGATAGAGATAGAGATGAGAGATAGAGATAGAGATAGAGATAGAGATAGAGATAGAGATAGAGATAGAGATAGAGATAGGAGATAGATGATAGATATAGATATAGATATAGATATAGATATAGATAATACTAGTATATATATACTATATATAATAGATATATATATATATATATATATATATTATATATATAATATAGTATCAGAGGAGAGCACTGCATGCCAACTTCACTACGAAAGTGGTCTGCCATTGCGTCATTTATAATTGTGTTTGAATTGTTTTTTATTCAATAGACAATAGAATCAATCAATAGAAAATCATCAATAGAAAATTATCACGAGTTTCCGAGTATTTTGCATTATTTAGCCTCTAGCCAGCGTGGTCTAACACTCCCGTTCGGGGCGCGCCGCCAGAGGCCGTACGCACTCGGCGTGCTGGGCGGGGCTACCGGTTGGCGCGGGGCGCTGACACGCCACCGCCGCCCGGCCACGAGCTGACTGGCAGTTGACCTGGGTCGGTACAGTCTCTGGCAGCGTGCCCCGAACGGGAGCGATACACCACGCTTGTTAGAGACTAAATAATGCAAAATACCCGGAAACTCATGAGAATGTATACCCTTGTCCTGGGCTTGGTCTCTACTGGGCCTCGCTCCATGTCTTTGTTGTGGAGGACTGAGCCGACCATCTGAACTCGAAATTTCACATTCCAACGCAAGGTTCGCCCACATTTTGCCAAAACACAGTTCCGTAGAGGGGGTCGGCGGCGGCCGGCGCTGCGCGGGCGGGTCGCGATGGTCGATCAGGCGTTCACGGGAGCGGGGAAGGTGAGCCATACGACAGTTATTGGGGGCGATTCACTATCGCTGGTGATTGTTGCTTATATCAACAGCACGAGGTTCAGTTATCAGTTGGAGGTTGTTCTACAGGCTGTAATGAGTTTGCACATATGCCATTTGCCAGCCTCTTTGCCCTAACGTAAGCGGTAGCATCGGTCATCCGAAAAGTTCCGAGATTTCGACAAAAATGGCATTTGCAAAAAAAGCCCTCGATAGATTTAAAAAAGAAAAATCCGAGATCCTCATCAGGTAAGCTTTGGAATGGCATAACTCTCATCTTTTGAGCCCTGCAACACCTTCCAACAAACCGTGAATTGGGCGGGAGCCAAAATTAGAAAGTCACGGTTGTTGCTTACTTGCTACACAAAATGGGGACTAAAAAAAATGTCTCGTCACGTCAGTTTGTGTCAGTTTGTCTGGTCTGGTCAATCAAAATGTCTGGTCAGTTTTTGGGCCATACTTTCCATCAAAAGCAACAATTATCGCACACAGTGCTCTCGAACTTTATCTTCGTCTAATGTCTGTACAATCGCCCGAGTGGGAAGACTTCATGCTAAAATAGCAAACGAAGCTGAGCCATTGTCTAAGACAAGACATTGTAAGTATTTGTCCCCTTTTATTAATTAACCATTTTCCAACACAGATTACAAGACAGATTACAGATGTTGAATATAAGCATACACTATCCTAGAAGGTGTCTAGAGGGCGCCGTAAGAAGTGGATGGTCTGGGTGCTACGATGCCACCAAACTGACTTCTGTGTCCCTGAAAAGCACTGCTGCCGCCGTGGAGGTTGTATCCATTGTCTTGGTTGAAGTTGCTTTCATTGCCCTGGTTGAAGTTCTCTCCGTTACCCTGGTTGAAGTTGCCTCCGTTACCCTGACTGGAGCCAGCCGGAGGATACTGTGCCTCGCCCTCGTACGTGACAGTAGCCTGGTATCCGCTGTCGCCCTCCACCGTGTAGGTGGCGATCTGGACGCGGCCGTCGGGCAGGTTGACCCGGTATTGACCCGATGTGACCACGCCGTCCGACTGCTCCTGGTGGTCGAAGTCGTTGCCAAAATCGAGCTCCCGCACCGCCCAGTCGAAGTTGTACGGCATTCCTTCAACAGCAAACTCGTCCACTGGATTAAACCGAACATTTCCGCCGCTTGGTGAGACAAACCGACCTCCGAAGTTACCAGCAGTACTTGTGCTGAAGTTTCCTCCGTTTCCGAAGCGCTGTCTGGCACTGGTGCCCTGCGGAGCTCCATAGCTCTGAGTCTGGCCGCCAGACGAGACTGGCGGAGCGCCGTACTGCGGGGAGCCAGACGCCGCCGCCGCCACTGCCGCCGCCACCACAAGCCGGTGCCACACTGCCATTCTGTTGAAGTGCTGGAGCGAAAACGGAACTGGTACTGAATGCTTGGCACGCCGGCGCCTTTATACCGGAGGATGTCGGGCGCCGGGTCACATGGAGCGTCAGAGGTCATGTGATGGTGGTGGTGCACGGTGGTAGGGATGGAACCTGTGGTATTGCCGCTATGTGGTAAGAAGCAATGGTGTGACGTCACTGACGTTCCAAGTGAACACTGTGCTTGCAATAATTATGACGAATCGGTGGTCTGGATTTGCGTTATGAACTGACGTAAAACAAACTTTGCATTGTAAAAGCAGCTAAAATTATATTATTTTTTTAAATCAGGGAATGATTCCATTTTCGGCCGAGTTGAGCCGTTTTTGGGGGGAGGACGTGACCCTGATGGCTCCCCTTGGATCCGCCTCCGCCTCTGCCTCGCTCTTTTCTCCCCTGTTCTGACTAAGCAGTACGGGAACGCTAACCAGATGGACGAACCAGATGAGGGCTAGATCGGATTCACGTCGATTATAATTACGAACGGGTGTTATTATTACGAATGGGAGCTAAGACGTCCAATTATTGACGGACTGATTGTTCGGTCGCGGGTGGTCTGGCATGAGCTTGGGGAGAGAAATTCGAAACATGTTTATCTTTGGAGAAAAGAAACTATAACCAGAAATGCATTCAATATATCAATGACGGGAATGACATCATTTCAAAGGTGCATGCAATAATTGAAAACTTCTCGAATATTTTGCAAAGTAAATATAATTCCAGGGATGGCAATACGCCAGATCCTTCATTCATAGCGAATCATATAACACATAGGCTAGATTCAAACAATAGGATGGAACTCGACGCGGATATAACAATGTTGGAATTAACTAGTGCATTAAACTCTATGAAGAAAGGTGAGACACCCGGTTCAAATGACTTCCCAGTTGAATTATTCCGTTGTGTTTGGTCAGAAATAGGCCCATTTCTGTACCGGGCAGTTAGAACCTCGTTGACCGAAGGTTACGAGCTTCCTTCTGACCGTGAGGGCATCATTACACTTGTCCATAAGAAAGGGAGATCACTTCATACTTATAAGGGATGGAGACCAATTACATTGCTAAATTCAGACTATAAGATTATATCAACCGCAATCGCCATGAGACTTAAAAAGGTAATGCCAAAGTTAATTAGCCCAGCGCACCCAGCCTACACTTCCGGCCGGTATATTGGATAAAATACAAGGCTTGTGTTGGATATAATTAACTGAACTAATAACAATAAAAAGCCAGGGATGATAATCGCCGCTGATTTTGAAGCGGCTTTCGAGTCAGTCGATTGGGATTATTTAAGATTAGTTGTTATCGAACTTAACTTTGGCCCAAAACTGAGAAAATTAATAGACCAAATTTTTGTTTTAATACTAAAAATCAATCACGTATTCTACTAAACGGACATCTCGGCAAAAACATAAATCTAGAACGTGGCATAAGGCTGGGAAACCCAGCCTCAGAATACCTATTCAACATAGCAGTTGCTGTATTGGCTGAACAAGTTACGAAGTCTAATCAATTGACTGGAATACTAATAAATCATCAAGAAATAAGAATAAGTCAATACGCCGACGATACAATTATATTTGTAGACGGAACTGAACGTTCAATCACAGGAGCTTTCAAGGAGCTAGTCACTTTCGGCAATTACTCGGGTTTGAAAATAAACCTTGAAAAAACCGCAGGTATGTCAGTAGGGACATTAGCAGATCAGATTAGTACAGAACATAGCATACAATTTGTGGATGAGCTGACAGTTCTGGGAATAAAATTAAACCGAAACGGTACAAATGTGACGGAACGTAATATGGTACTCAAAATGCCTGCATAAAAAAAATGAATTAGAACAGTGGAAAAGACGTAACCTGACACCAATTGGAAGAATATGTATAGTCAAGGCTTTGTTACTATCTAAACTTGTACATTTATTCATCGCACTTCCTAACCCTTCAAGTAAATGTATAAAAGAACTAGAGAGGCTTGTATTTGCATTCATTTGGGGCCATACAAAAGATAAGATAAAACGTACTAAACTAGTACAAAGCCAATCGAAAGACGGTTTAAACATGGTGCATATAGAGTCATTTATCAAATGTATGAAACTGACGTGATTGAAACGATTGGCAACATCACGTGCCGACTGGACACTACTCGCTACACAGGAACTTCCAGACATCGAATTGTTGTTAACATACGGATGTGGGAAGTTGCAACAGATACAAAGCAAGTTATCAAACCCTTTTTATATAGATATCATCGAAGCTTTGATGAAGTTCAATCGCGAATATAAACCATGTAACGAGGAAATCATATCTGACAAAATATGGTTTTCCGATTGGACAAAATATTCAACAAAAATAGTTAGAAGTTGGAACGAACGAGGATTACGCTTCATAGGAGACTTATATAACTCAAACAAAGGAACAATTTATTGCAAGCAAGAAGTAGAAAATATGTATGGAATTAGTATGACGTTCTTATGGTACGAGACCTTAGTGCGAAGTCTACCGCAGGATATACGCAGACAGTGTTGGATTTTTCGTTTCATGACCTGGTCCCGGAGAGTAAAAGTCCATAGCTGGAGAGTAAAATTTTCGTGTTAGGAAAATTCTTTTTTTCATTTTTGAAAATGATTTTACTTCGCAAGTAAAACATCCTGATTTGTAATAGATCTTAAATCCTTGTGAGAAAAATTGAACTGTATTTTAACTACAATGTCAGAAAGATTAGTTGAAAAGAGAGCAAATTCCCAGAAAATAAATGAAGAGAGCAAAATTGTATAGTATAAAATATTATAAAATTGTGTAAATATTATAAAATTGTATACAAAATTGTACATAAATTGTGTATAATATATTTGAAAACAATACATATAAAACCATAGGCGTAGGAGCAGGGCGGGGGCAGCCGCCCCCCCCCCCCCCCCCCCCCCTCCCCCCCCCCTTGAAAGTTGAAATACAATATTTGTGGACAATTTAATCCTTCACACCGCCGTAACACCCAAACCAAGGACAAAATTGACCGGCAAATTTACACAGACAGATAGCACCGTTCTTGCTAACCTATATCCACCCAAAATATTATTTTAATCGCTCATAGGTAACTTATGCTGAAGTCAAACGTAAACGATTACCGACGCTAACGTTGCGAAATAATTTCGTCGAATAAAATAGCATCGCTTAACCCGCGCGGCGCTGGGGTCTCCAGCCGAACGCGCGGCGCTGGGGGGTAAATTTTACCCCCCCCCCCCCCCACCCTCGTATCTTTCGAACCAATAACTGCAGCGAGATGCACAATGCGGCGATCGCAAGCTCTCAACGAGAAGAATCGAATGCATACTCGAAATTTGTAAAATAAGGTCACATGTCAGGTCACGGTCAGGTCAAATGTAAAATGTAAGTATTTGAGTTTTTGGGGCTATACTTTCCATCCAAAGCCTTATATTGCAACTATTATCTCACAAAGTGCTCCAGAGTGTATAATGCATTTCCCGCATAAGTAAAAGTGAAATTGTAAGCAAAGGTCAAGGTCAAGGTCAGGTCACACAAGGTCACAGGTCTACGAAAGCCATGCGACACATGTTGTATGGGTTATTTTACACGTATAATTCGATAGAAGCAGCCATTTTCACAGCCTGACACCATATAATCGTCCTCAGGTCAAGGTCAGGTCACAATAAGGTCAAAATTTGAAATTGATTAATCTAAATAAACATTGCATGTTTCTAGACTAGTTTTGTCTTCGAAATACAGTGGTGACATTTATTTCTCTGTATCTGGTCAGTAAAAGCCAAAAAACGCAATTAAAAAAATGACGTCATGAGTTACTTGTTCTTAGAGAGCCATAAGCCAGTCAAAAATAAAGAAATTGCTTTGAAATTTGGTTTGAACATCGTTCATACTCGGTTCTCTAATATATCTTCCGTTTTTTTGAAAATCTTCAAACAAAAAACTTTTGTGGAAATTCTTCCCCAAAAATCAGTTTTTTGCATTTTTGGGGGTCAAAAACCCAAAATTATGAAAATCTGAGATAGCCATGTCAAAGACAATGTTATTTCCCTACTTTTGACGCTTTGTATTTGCAATTTGCAGTAACACGCTATTTTCTACGATTTTTCAAACATTTAACGTTTTTTCACCAAAAATGACATGGTATAACGTCACTAAAACGTCATTATCTGCCACAAATTTTCACGAATTAAAAAAAAAATGGCAGAAGACGTAAAATTGATGCACCATAAGCTACCGTAAGTTTCACTTTGATATTTGTCATAGTTGTCAAGTTATGGAGAAAATCCGGGAGGGGGGGTAAAATTTACCCCCCCCCCCCCCCCCCCCCCAGCGCCGCGCGGGTTAAGTTTGCCCAAGACTGACACTGCCGCAGTCATTTTCATCAATGAGCGCATGACTAGCTGACGTCGCACCTCCCGGGGAGATTTTGTTGAAGCCGGTTGACATATTTCAGGTATGTAAACCGCTAAAATGTTTTGGCAGAGACTGCGACACGGGAACGAGATACGGTAAGAAGATATGGGAACGAAATACGGCAACAAGATACAGAAACTAGGTACGAGAGAGGGGTGCTGGAACGAGATACGGGAACAGGATACGGGAATGAGATTCGGTAACAAGATATCGTAAAGAGATATCGGAACGGTGTACGAGATACGGGAATGAGATACGGGAGCGGGATACGGGAGCGGGAGACGGGAACGGGATACGGGAACGGGAACGGGATACGGGAACGGGATACGGGAACGGGATACGGGAACGGGATACGGGAACGGGATACGGGAACGGGATACGGGAACGGGATACGGGAACGGGATACGGGATACGGGAACGGGATACGGGAACGGGATACGGAAGCGGTATACGGGAGCGGGATACGGGATACGGGAGCGGGATACGGGAACGGGATACGGGAACGGGATACGGGACCGGGATACGGGAACGGGAACGGGAACGGGAACGGGAACGGGAACGGGAACGGGAACGGGAACGGGATACGGGATACGGGATACGGGATACGGGATACGGGAACGGGATACGGGAACGGGATACGGGAACGGGATACGGGAACGGGATACGGGAACGGGATACGGGAACGGGATACGGGAACGGGATACGGGAACGGGATACAGGAATGGGATACGGGAACGGGATACGGGAACGGGAAACGGGAACGGGAAACGGGAACGGGATACGGGAACGGGATACGGGAACAGCATTCGGGCACGGAATATGGGACAGGGTACGGGATACGGGATACGGAATACGGATACGGGATACGGGATACGGGATATGGGATACGGGATACGGGATACGGGATACGGGATACGGGATACGGGATACGGGAACAGGATACGGGAACAGGATACGGGAACAGGATACAGGAACAGGATAAGGGAACGGGATACAGGAACAGGATAAGGGAACGGGATACGGGAACGGGATACGAGAACGGGAACGGGAACGGGATACTGGTACGGAATACTGGTACGGGACACTGGTACGGTATACAGGAACGGGATACAGGAACGGGATACGGGAACGGGATACGGGAACGGGATACGGCAACGGAATACGGCAACGTGATACGGGAACAGAATACGGGAAAGGGATACGGAAACTGGATACCGGAACGGGATACGGGATACGGGAACGGGATACGGGAACGGGATACGGGAACAGGATACGGGAACAGGATACGGGAACGGGATACGGGAACGGGATACGGGAACGGGATACGGGAACGGGATACGGGAACGGCATACGGGAACGGGATACAGGAACGGGATACGGGAAAGAGATACCGGAAAAGGATACGGGAACGTGATACGGGATACGGGAATGGGATACGGGAACAGCAACAAACACGGAATACGGCAACGGGGTACGGGATATTGGAGACGTGATCCAGAATACGGGGTACGGGACACGTGATACGGGATACGGGATACAGGATGCGGGATTCGGGATGCAGGATGCAGGATGCAGGATGCAGGATGCAGGATGCAGGATGCGGGATGCGGGATGCGGGATACCGGATACCGGAATGGGATACAGAAACGGGATACGGGATACGGGATACGGGAACGGAATATTAGCTTGCTATATAAATTGAAGGCTATATAAATTGCGCATCGCGCAATACAGGCCCTCTAGTCTCTATATTATAAATCCCAAAAGATGACCCGCCGCCGCCGCCGCTGGAGTGACGCCCTAGATCGGTTCCTGTGCAGTCGTCTGACGAGTTATGAGAGTGATTTTTTTCAGGACTTTTGGTTCCCGTGATTCAACAGGTCGTATCAAGTTTTGGTGTCGATCCGACCGACGGTACGGCGTCGGCACGTGCGCGCGTGCGCCATTCGTTTAACATGGGAAAAGCGACATTGTGAAATCGCGAAAAACGGGCAAGTTTCGCGCGGTTCCCCGGCCGCTTGCTCGGCAACCAAGAGTCGCAGCGATATGCGAGCAACACTATGTGATAGATAATCGATTGGCCTTGCGTATAGGATGTCGTCCAGAGCGATGCGCGTGCCACGTCCAAAGTTGTGACCACTTTCATGATCAAATTGGCATATTCAGGATTTAAATTGGTGCTCGGAAACCGTTCAACGTAGAAGGCTGATCCGGGCACCATTTTGCAGGCGCAGGGACCGTCTTCAAATTATATGTGTTACTCCAAGCTGTGTGACTAATACATTGGAGTTGAAGTTGAAATGCAATATTTTTGGACAATTTAATCCTTCACACCGCCGTAACACCCAAAACGAGGACAAACTTGACCGGCAAATTTACGCAGACGGTTAGCACCGTTCTTGCTGACCTATATCCACCCAAAATATTATGTAAATCGCTCATTGGTAACTTATGCTGAAGTCAAACGTAAACGATTACCGACGCTAACGTTGCGAAATAATTTCGTTGAATACAATATCATCGTTTAAGTTTGCCCAAGACTGACACTGCCGCAGTCAAATTCATCAATGAGCGCATGATCAGCTGACGTCGTCCTCCCTCCCGGGGAGATTTTGTTGAAGCCGGTTGACATATTTCAGGCATGTAAACCGCTAAAATGTTTTGGCAGAGACTGCGACACGGGGACGAGATACGGTAAGAAGATATGGGAACGAAATATGGCAACAAGATACGGAAACTGGGTACGAGAAAGGGATGCTGGAACGAGATGCGGGAACAGGATACGGGAATGAGATACGGTAACTAGATATGGTAAGGAGATATCGGAACGGTGTACGAGATACGGGAATGAGATACGGGAGCGGGATTCGGGAGCGGGATACGGGAGCGGGATACGTCAGCGGGGAGCGGGATACGTGAGCGGGGAGCGGGGAGCGGGATACGGGAGCGGGATACGGGATCGGGATACGGGAGCAGGATACGGGAGCGGGATAAGGGAACGGGATACGGGAACGGGTTACGGGATCGGGATACGGTAACGGGATACGGGAACGGGATATGGGAACAGGATACGGGAACGGGATACGGGTACGGGTACAGGATACGGGAACGGGATACGGGATACGGGAACGTGATACGGGAACGGGATACGGGAACGGGATACGGGAACGGGATACGGGAACGGGATACGGGAACGGGATACGGGAACGGGATACTGGAACGGGATACGGGAACGGGATACGGGAACGGGATACGGGAACGGGATACGGGAACGGGATACGGGAACGGATACGGGAGCAGATACGGGAACATATACGGGAACGGGATACGGGAACGGGATACGGGTACGGGATACGGGAACGGGATACGGGAACGGGATACGGGAACGGGATACGGGAACGGGATACGGGAACGGGATACGGGAACGGGATACGGGAACGGGATACGGGAACGGGATACGGGAACTGGATACGGGAACGGGATACGGAAACTGGATACGGGAGCTGATTAAGGGATACGGTATACGGGATACATGAACTGGATGCGGGAACGGGATACGGGAACGGGATACGGGAACGGGATACGGGAACGGGATACGGGAACAAGATACGGGAACAGGATACGGGAACGGGATACGGGATACGGGAACAGGGAACGGGATACGGGCACGGGATACGGGCACGGGATACGGGCACGGGTTAGGGGAACGGGATACGGGAACGGGATACGGGAACGGGATACGGGAACGGGATACGGGAACGGGATACGGGAACGGGATACGGGAACGGGATACGGGAACGGGATACGGGAACGGGATACGGGAACGGGATACGGGAACGGGATACGAGAACGGGAGCGGGATACGGGAACGGGATACAGGAACGGGATACGGGAACGGGATACGGGAACGGGATACGGGAACGGGATACGGGAACGGGATACGGGAACGGGATACGGGAACGGGATACGGGAACAGGATACGGGAACGGGATACGGGAACGGAATACGGGATACCGCAACGGGATACGGCAACGGGATACGGGAACAGGATACGGCAACGGGATACGGGAACGGGATACGGGAACAGGATACGGGAACGGGATACGGGAACGGGATACGGGAACGGGATACGGGAACGGGATACGGGAACGGGATACGGGAACGGGATACGGGAACGGGATACGGGAACGGGATACGGGAACGGGATACGGGAACGGGATACGGGAACGGGATACGGGAACGGGATACGGGAACATGATACGGGAGCGGGATACGGGAAGGGGGTACGGGAACGGGATACGGGAACGGGATACGGGAACGGGATACGGAAACGGGATACGGAAACGGGATACGGGAACGGGATACAGGAACAGGATACGGGAACGGGATACGGGAACGGGATACGGGAACGGGATACGTGAACGGGATACGGGAACGGGATACGGGAACGGGATACGGGAACGGGATACGGGAACGGGATACGGGAACAGGACACGGGAACGGGATACGGGAACGGGATACGGGAACGGGATACGGGAACGGGATACGGGAACGGGATACTGGTTACGGGAACGGGATACGGGAACGGGATACGGGAACGAGATACGGGAACGGGATACAAGAACGGGATACAAGAACGGGATACAAGAACGGGATACAAGAAGGGGAACGGGATAAGGAATACGAGATACGGAATACGGAATACGGAATACGGCATACGGAATACGGAATAAGGAATCAGAAATACGGAATACGGAATACGAGATACGGGAAACGGCTATCATATATAAATTAGCCGGCTATATAAATTGCGCATCGCGCAATACAGGCCATCTAGTATATATAAAAAGGGTTTGATAACTTGCTTTGTATCTGTTGCAACTTCCCACATCCGTACGTTAACAACAATTCGATGTCTGTAAGTTCCTGTGTAGCGAGTAGTGTCCAGTCGGCACGTGATGTTGCCAATCGTTTCAACCACGTCAGTTTCATACATTTGATAAACGACTCTATATGCACCATGTTTAAACCGTCTTTCGATTGGCTTTGTTCTAGTTTAGTACGTTTTATCTTATCTCTTGTATGGTCCCAAATGAATGCAAATAGAAGCCTCTCTAGGTCTTCTATACATTTACTTGTGTACAAGTTTAGATAGTAACAAAGCCTTGACTATACATATGCTTCCAATTGGTGGCAGGTTACGTCTTTTCCACTGTTCTAATTCATTTTTTAATGCAGGCATGTTGAGTAGCATATTACGTTCCGTCACATTTGTACCGTTTCGGTCTATTTTGATTCCCAGAACTGTCAGCTCATCCACAAATTGTATGCTATGTTCTGTACTAATCTGATCTGCTAATGTCCCTACTGACATACCTGCGGTATTTCAAGGTTTATTTTCAAACCAGAGTGATTGCCGAAAGTGACAAACTCCTTGTCAGCTCATGTGATTGAACGTTCAGTTCCGTCTACAAATATAATTGTATCGTCGTCGTATTTACTTATTCTTATTTCTTGATGATTTATTAGTATTCCAGTCAATTGATTAGACTTCGTAACTTCTTCAGCTAATACAGCAACTGCTATGTTGAATAGGTATCCTGAGGCTGGGTCTCCCTGCCTTATGCCACGTTCTAGATTTATGTTTTTGCCGAGATATCCGTTTAGTAGAATACGTGATTGACTTTTAGTATTTTTTATAAAAAAATGGTCTATTAATGTTCTCAGTTTTGGGCCAAAGGTAAGCTCGCTAATAACTAATGTCAAATAATCCCAATCGACTGACTCGAAAGTCGCTTCAAAATCAGCGGCGATTATCATCCCTGGCATTTTATTGTTATTAGTTCAGTTAATTATATCCAACACAAACCTTGTATTTTCTCCAATATACCGGCCGGAAGTGTAGGCTGGGTGCGCTGGGCTAATTAACTTTGGCATTACCTTTTTAAGTATCATGGCGATTGCGGTTGATATAATCTTACTGTCTGAATTTAACAATGTAATTGGTCTCCATCCCTTATAAGTATGGGGTGATTTCCCTATCTTATGGATAAGTGTAATGATGTCCTCACGGTGAAAAGGAAGCTCGTAACCTTCGGTCAACGAGGTTCTAACTGCCCGGTACAGAAATGGACCTATTTCTGACCAAACACAACGGAATAATTCGACTGGGAAGTCTTTTGAACCGGGTGTCTCACCTTTCTTCATAGAGTTTAATGCACTAGTTAATTCCAACATTGTTATATCCGCGTCGAGTTCCGTCCTATTGTTTGAATATAGCCTATGTGTTATATGATTCGCTATGAATGAAGGATCTGGCCTATTGCCATCCCTGGAATTATATTTACTTTGCAAAATATTCGAGAAGTTTTCAATTATTGCATGCACCTTTGAAATGATGTCATTCCCGTCATTGATATATTGAATGCATTTCTGGTTATAGTTTCTTTTCTCTAAAGATAAAAAATACTTCGAATTTCTCTCCCCAAGCTCTTGCCAGGACACCCGCGACCGAACAATCAGTCCGTCAATAATTGGACGTCTTAGCTCCCATTCGTAATAATAACACCCATTTATAATCATAATCGACGTGAATCCGATCTGGCCCTCATCTGGTTCGTCCATCTGGTTAGCGTTCCCGTACAGCTTAGTCAGAGAAGGGGAGAAAAGAGCGAGGCAGAGGCGGAGGCGGATCCAAGGGGAGACATCAGGGTCACGTCCTCCCCCCAAAACTGCTCAACTCGGCCGAAAATGGAATAATTCCCTGATTTTAAAATATCATTTTAGCTGCTTTTACAATGCAAAGTTTGTTTTACGTCAGTTCATAACGCAAATCCAGACCACCGATTCGTCATAATTATTGCAAGCACAGTGTTCACTTGGAACGTCAGTGACGTCACACCATTGCTTCTTACCACATAGCGGCAATACCACAGGTTCCATCCCTACCACCGTGCACCACCACCATCACATGACCTCTGACCCTCCATGTGACCCGGCGCCCGACATCCTCCGGTATAAAGGCGCCGGCGTGCCAAGCATTCAGTACCAGTTCCGTTTTCGCTCCAGCACTTCAACAGAATGGCAGTGTGGCACCGGCTTGTGGTGGCGGCGGCAGTGGCGGCGGCGGCGTCTGGCTCCCCGCAGTACGGCGCTCCGCCAGTCTCGTCTGGCGGCCAGAGTCAGAGCTATGGAGCTCCGCAGGGCACCAGTGCCGGACAGGGCTTCGGAAACGGAGGAAACTTCGGCACAAGTACTGCTGGTAACTTCGGAGGTCGGTTTGTCTCACCAAGCAGCGGGAATGTTGGGTTTAATCCAGTGGACGAGTTTGCTGTTGAAGGAATGCCGTACAACTTCGACTGGGCGGTGCGGGAGCCTGACTTCAGCAATGACTTCCATCATCAAGAGGAATCGGACGGCGTGGTCACATCGGGTCAATACCGGGTCAACCTGCCCGACGGCCGAGTTCAGATCGTCACCTACACGGTGGAGGGCGACAGCGGATACCAGGCTACTGTCACGTACGAGGGCCAGGCACAGTATCCTCCGGCTGGCTCCAGTCAGGGTAACGGAGGCAACTTCAACCAGGGTAACGGAGGCAACTTCAACCAGGGTAACGGAGGCAACTTCAACCAGGGTAACGGAGGCAACTTCAACCAAGACAATGGATACAACCTCCACGGCGGCAGCAGTGCTTTTCAGGGACACGGAAGTCAGTTCGGTGGCAATGTAGCACCCAGACCATCCACCTCTTACGGCGCCCTCTAGACACCTTCTAGGATAGTGTATGCTTATATTCAACATCTGTAATCTGTCTTGTAATCTGTGTTGGAAAATGGTTAATTAATAAAAGAAGATAAATATTTACAATGTCTTGTCTTAGACAATGGCTCAGCCTCGTTTGCTTTTTAGCATGAAGTCTTCCCACTTGGGCGATTGTACAGACATTAGACGAAGACAAAGTTCGAGAGCACTGTGTGCGATAATAGTCCTGTTGATGGAAAGTATGGCCCAAAAACTCAAATACCTCCATTTGTACCTTTGATCTGACCGTGACCAGACATTTATTTTAGTCCCCATTTTGTGTAGCAAGTAAGCAAGAACCGTGACTTTCTAATTTTGGCATGCCAGACCTTGCTCCCGCCCCATTCAAGGTTCGCTGGAAGGTGTCGCAGGGCTCAAAGGATGAGAGGCATGGCATTCCAAAGATTACCTCATGAGGATCTCGGATTTTTTTTTCAAAAAAATTATCGAGTTTTTTTTTGCAAATGCATTTTTTGTCGAAATCTCGGAACTTTTCGGATGACCGAGGCAATGAGGCTGGCAAATGGCATATGTGCAAACTCGTTACAGCCTGTAGAACAACCGCCAACTGATAACTGAACCTCGTGCTGTTGATATAAGCAACAATCACCAGCGATAGTGAATCGCCTCCAATAGCTGCCGTACGGTCACCTCCCCCTCTCCCGTGAACGCCTGATCGACCATCGCGACCCGCCCGCGCAGCGCCGGCCGCCGCCGACCCCCTCTACGGAACTGTGTTTGACAAAATGTGGGCGAACCTTGCGTTGGAATGTGAAATGTCGAGTTCAGATGGTCGGCCCAGTCCTCCACAAAGACATGGAGCGAGGCCCAGAAGAATCCAAGCCCAGGAAAGGGTATACATTCTCATGAGTTTCTGGGTATTTTGCAATATTTAGCCTCTAACCAGCGTGGTGTATTGCTCCCGTTCGGGGCGCGCTGCCAGAGGCTGTACCGACCCAGGTCAGCTGCCAGTCGGCTCGTGGCTGGGCGGCGGTGACGGTCAGCGCGCCGCGCCAACCGGTAGCCCCGCCCAGCACGCCGAGTGCGTACGGCCTCTAGCGGTCTCTCTCCAGACAAGTAGGCTGAGCTGGAAAATAATTCACACCAGGGATGTTAGCTACAATAAATAAAAAAAGCTTGGATAGCTTGGATGATGACGATGTCCCCTACCCGGGCGAAATTTGGATGTCTCAAGCGATGGATGGTGCTGTTTTGGATGGTACAAGTACTGAATGCTACAACTTTGAACGTTTCCATATGCACCCTTCAATATATCAAAAGACAGGTACCAAGATGAAAATCATAGGCATATTTAGGTGATTTAAAATGGGGGGATTTTCTTACAAGAAATATGTGCAGTTCGTGATTGTTTGGGACGATGTGAGTGTGCATTATTGTGGGCATTATTTGCTGTAATTTGTTAAATGTAATATATTGCGCATAGGCGGATCTAGATAAACAACGTGGGGGGCACCATGCGCGTAATGCTTTTTTCATCATCTTGCTAATTTTAAGGTGGACCTAATTTGAGGTAGGGTATCGCCTCCCATTTGTGTGTACCTGAGTGCGCCTCTGCACAAAAATATGTACAATCCCAGTATGTATTATGTATATTGCAGTGAAAATGTTTCTGACACATGTATTGCACCGCAAACTACGAAGGAAGTATGCGCCGCACAACCGCACTCGTAACACCCTTCCAAAAACAGGAGCATGGCACCGCCGCTGCTGGGCCGATTTTCTTAACATTTTGACACAACACGTATAAATCAATGTTGGGAAAAGTCAGAAAATTTAAAGACGCCTAGCAGGTTAGAAGCAGCAAGCGAAAAACCACCGGGGGGGCAGAATCTGCCCCCCCCCCCCCACCCCCGCATGGAATAGGGTTAACTATAGTGAGAATAGAAAAGAACAATAGAAATAAGTAGTATTATGTCAAGTACCTACCATTTCTGTAATTCTGGATGCCGGCAAAATGTATGGCTGAGTTTCCGTATGGCTGATTAAATTCACTCCTTTCTCGATTCAATTAATTGCAACTTTTCCAGATTCAATTAATTGCACATTAATTTTAAACAGTGCCTGTTTCATTCTAAGAAACCTACGTATTCAGACAAACACAGGTTTCCATGTAGTTTAGGCGCCGCGATCATGCGAATATTAAACAGGAATGTGAAAATTGAATGCCCAACTTTCTTCGCAGTGAGACGAGGTAATTAAGTTTGAAATGACTTATGAACTCATGACGATGAAAATTCCCTTGGCCTTTAGGCAATTAGTGACTGAGGCTTAACACTCGTCCTACGGGGGTCCTAAACGACCCCCCCTGATGTTTTTCTTGCATAACTTTTTAGAAATCTTGCACATCTTGCTGAAACTTTCAGTAGCTAAGTATACAACAATTATACATATGCTGTAAAAAGTTCATTGAAATTGGTTGGGAAATTAAAGAAATAATGATGTTTTGCTGACGTCATGTTGGTGGAAAAACGATAAATGTTTGACAAATTGTAGAAAACAGAGTTTTGTAGCAAATTGCAAACGCAATTCATTAAAGATATACAAAGTCATTTTCTTTAAAATGGCTATCTCGGATTTGCAAAACATTGGGCTTTTGACCCCCAAAATGAACAAAAACTGTTTTTTTTTGGGGGGGGGGGGAAATCACCACAAAATTAAAACTTGCGAAGATGTAAAAAAACGGAATACATGTGAGAGAACTGAGTATGGGCAATACTCAAACCAAATTTCAAAGAAATATCTCTATTTTTGACTGAGTGATGGCTCCCTAAGTGTAAGCAATTCATGACGTCATTTTTTTAATAACTTTTTATACTTTTTTAGCAGATACGAATAAATAATTACCTTTTATGTATTTCTGAGCCAAACTGGTCTAGGTACATGCCTTTTTATTTACATTTATCAATTTCTCATTTTGAGGTTTTCTGACAGAGCAAAATCGCTGTTCTGGACGTGGTCGATCGAGGTAATTCACTTGACCTGGAAGGTCACTCGTTGATCCGAAACCTAAAAATTGCATACCGTTAGATTCCAAACATGACAGGCAACATGTTGGGTCTTACTGCGTTGCTCTATGTTGCTTGGTTTGGAAATTAACAGGGGGGTCTTTTTAGGACCCCCCCGTAGGGCGAAGGTGAAAAACCTCCCGTAGGGCGAGGGCTAAGTCGGGTACAGGACCGACTCATCGTGGTGTTTTTGTTATGTTTCAATGCTAAATTGTTACAAGCATAATTTAAATCGGTAAAATTATGCTTTTTCGAAGTTGCATATAGCGTTGTATATGTTTATACTGTGGGTTGTAAACACTTCATGTGAATTAGCTAAATGGCAATGTCAGTCAATTTTCATGTCGCATATAAACGTAACTAATGGCAGCACTTTAAGGTCCTGTGTGCCGCTGAGTGCAGCTCAATGTCAACCACAGCTATAACCACAGCATTTTATACATGTTTACGACTAGTGACAGCTCATAAGGAGAAATATAAACTATGCCAAAGAAAACAAATGTGACAATACCTTCCTTGTTCGTGTTACAGGCAGCAGCAGAGCACACTGAAGCTGGTTTGACCCAGCTGGAGAACACCAAGAAGCCTACGCTCGTGATACTGGTGTCATCAACACCCCGCAGTGGCTCCAGCTTCCTAGGTAAGCTTCCTAGCTTCTGAGGTGAGCTTATCAACTTTCAACTTCCCAGGTAAGCTTCCCAGCTTCATCACCTTATCGGCTTCCTAGATAAGCTTCCCAACTTCATCAGCTTATCAGCTTCCTAGGTAAGCTTCCCAGCTTCATCAGCTTCTCAGCTTCCTAGGTAAGCTTCCCAGCTTCATCAGCTTCTCACCTTCCTGATTAAGCTTCCAAATGCCTCCAGCTTCCTAGAGAAGCTTCTTAGCCCTCCAGTTTCCTCCAGTCTTATATGTAAGCTTCCTAGCCTACGAGCTTCCCTAGCTTTCCAGATATGTTTTCTAGTTTCCAAGCCTCCCAGTACCAGCTTCCTCCAACTCCCTAGGTAAACTTCCCAACTTCCCAGCCCCCTCTAGTTGACTAGGTAAGCATACCAGCCTTTCTAGCTTCCCAACCTCCCAGCCTCCTCCAGTTTACTAGGTAAACTTCTCAGCCTGTGTAGCTTCCCAACTTCCCAGCCTCCTCTAGTTGACTAGGTAAACTTCCCAGCCTGTCTAGCTTCCCAGCTTTCCAAGCTTCCTCGGCATGATTCCCAGCTTCCAGGCATCCTTCAGCTTCCTAAGTAAGCTTCCTAGTTTCCTACGTTCCTTTACATTCTTAGGAAACCAGGACTAAGCAGACCACACCCCTCCGCTACCTCGTACAACGCTAAGTATAAGGTAAACCGAGCGACCCCAGCGACATCTAGGCAGAAGACGATCAGACGATGGACCCGAGCGCCATCTGGGCAGAAGAAGATCAGACGATGGACCCGAGCGCCATCTGGGCAGAAGACGATCAGACGATGGACACGAGCGCCATCTGGGCAGAAGACGATCAGACGATGGACCCGAGCGCCATCTAGGCAGAAGACGTTCAGACGATGGACCCGAGCGCCATCTGGGCAGAAGACGATCAGACGATGGACCCGAGCGCCATCTGGGCAGAAGACGATCAGACGATGGACCCGAGCGCCATCTGGGCAAAAGAAGATCAGACGATGGACCCGAGCGCCATCTGGGCAGAAGACGATCAGACGATGGACCCGAGCGCCATCTAGGCAGAAGACGATCAGACGATGGACCCGAGCGCCATCTGGGCAGAAGACGATCAGACCATGGACCCGAGCGCCATCTGGGCAGAAGACGATCAGACGATGGACCCGAGCGCCATCTGGGCAAAAGAAGATCAGACGATGGACCCGAGCGCCATCTGGGCAGAAGACGATTAGACGATGGATCCGAGCGCCATCTAGGCAATGCTGGCCAGTGTATAACCTATTGGGATTCGATAAAGTTTACGTAAGCGTGGACCATGAAACCAGGGGAGTCGCCACCGGAGGGGAGTTTGGGGGGCCGGCCCCCCGATTAGCAGGATTTTAACATAAGCATTATGGGAGTGGGTGCAAACTACCTGGCTCTACCCCCCCCCCCCGCCCCCTCCCCCCAACACCTAGCAGCGCCCCCCCCCCCCCCCCCCAAAAAAAAAAATGCGCCGCCCCTGCTTGAAACATAATTGTATACCGGCTTCGCATTTAATTATGTCGGACAGTATTGAAGGGTTTAAAAGGGAAATAATGACCTTTTCCCACAAAAATGGAGTTAGCACTTGAAATCGCCAGACGAGAACAAAATATATTGTAAATTCATCACATTTTGCATGAAAACTTTCCTACCGAAAGATATTTCAAGTTATAGTTGATAAGCGTTCCACACTTTTAACGACCGGCACTTGCAAGTACTTTTGGTCCTCATCAAACTGCGGGCTTTTCCCGTATTGCTTTTTTACGCAGTGGAGTGGAAAATATACTGTGCGTTCTGCTTGTTGTGATTATATGCCCGGCGATCCTCTAAAACTAACAGCGATTGGAAAAAGTGGCAATACAATCGGAAGCTCATCGATGCACATCAACGGCGGCATAGTTAGTGGTTGCGACCCTCAATTTTTGCAAATTGATTAATTTGTTTTCAACATTAGGAGTTTTGTATAATTTGTATGTGGCTGTATATAACAGGTGCTTTATATTATCATGACAAATAATAATTTTTCCCCCAAAAAGTAACAAACAATAACACAAAACTGGCAATTAAATCGGAAGCTAATCGATGTCCATCGACGGCGACCTATTTAGCGTCGGCGATTTGTTTACAAAGTAATTGTCATGCTTCTCGGCGCACTTAACCATTTGTGGCGAGTTGTTCCTGATTATATGCTGAGAAGCAGGTATGGCCAAAGGCTATCATCCCATATTCCCGTTTAGTATACCCAAGTGCCGTAGCAAGCTTCGTTAATGAAATGTATTTTATCACTGTATTTCATAGTAGTTGACACTTCAGAAACTTATGACGTAATAATAATGTATCCAATATGCATTTCCCTCGCCTTCTGCTATTGTAACGCAGTGCCGAGTGCTTTGCGAATAATTGCTTGCCTTGGGTTCAAATCATTCCGCCCCTATGTCATTCGAGTTGGTATAGTTTGCATGTTGTTTGTATTCATAACTTATACTGATAGTCAGTCATCCATCACGGATGCTTCACGGATTGCTCCACGGATCAGTTTGATCGGAAACGTCACAGAGCGTCCAAAAATGCCGCACTCGATGTAAACAATGGTAGGGAAGGACGAATTTGTCAATGACCTTCATGAAGTACACAAGGTACTTGTATTGTATTGTTTTCCAAACTTACAACTTTTAATTTGGGAATAATTTTATTCCATTCTTAAATTTAAATAAAATAATTGTAAAACCATAACGGTTGCCTAATAAATTATTGCTAACAAAATCAAAAGGTCATTATTTCCCTTTAAAGTAATTTTGTACTTACATAAATTATTCAAAGCTGCTGCGAGGAACATGATTAGCGTTAACAATATAATCGGAATCGTTGAACTTATCCTCGATATTTTTTATATTATTTAAGAAGATGAAGCTTAAAAAATGACTTGTTTATTAATATTTCAGCCGCATGCCTTTTTCAAAATTACATCTATGGATATGCAATGTTCGCATACAAATATAAAATATTTGTATAAAAGGATAAAATATTTGTATGTGAACATTGTATATCCATACATGTAATTTAAAAAAAAGGCCTGCGACCGAAATATCAATAAACAAGTCATTTTTAAAGTTTTCTTTTCTTAAATAATATAAAAACGAGGATAAGGTAAATGATGACGATAATTGTGTACTTGTTCGAATTGGCGTTATTCCACAGCGAAGCGTGACCAGCGTACCCCAATTGAGGTAAATTAACATTAACTAGGTCTGAAAACGATGCTCTTCTGCGGGGTGGGGGGAGGGGGGCAGCTGATTGTAAATTTGTACCATATGTCTTGTATAAATATAGGTAAAAATAAAGTACAGCAGTCGGAAACTATATATTCTGTCGACCAATCATAAGAGACTCACGCTTCCATAGGTTGAAGGTGCGATTTATATTTCCGTAATTTAGTTCAATTTTCAGAATATGCGGCAACATAAATTGATGTATGCAGACGTGGTGTCAACTGCGTAGCGAGGGCTGGGGAGCACTGTTTACGCCGACCAGAAATAAATGGAACCAACAAAAACTCACAACGAATATACTTTGACATATGAAACTGATATACTATAGTCACGTTAACTCCAATATGATATTCTATATGCTAGCATATTCCATCGTTCTTTCTAATTCTGTTAAGCTGTTTTTCAGCTTCCGATCAGCATTGTTCCTACGTACTGTAACTGTTGCTTTCCTCATGTGAACTCTCAAGTACCCTACGTTCTGAGCATGGTTACAGGAGGCGCATTCAGACGCCATTTTGTTTTGTTGGGGGGGGGTGGGGGTCATTAGGATTCGAAGGGCGATTCTTCCCATGCAACACCCGTATGTTTCGCGTGAAAATCCGAGAGAAAAGGTGTGGACGCGTCCACCGTATCCCACTTCTGAGGCTTATGACTGTTACTGAATCAATACAGTATATTACTGTCGTCCGTGCCCAGGTGCACTGAAGGGCACTCGACAGTGCGCACTGTTACTGTTTCCTTACCGTATATTACCGTCATTCGTCCCCAGGTGAACTGTTGTCGAGCCCGCAGAAGGCAATGTACCTGTTTGAGCCGTTCTGGTACTACGACTATCGCAGCCGCCCCATACTGAAGCACATCATTGACACGAAGGCAGACAAGCTGGTGAAACATGATCTCCTCAAGCTGCTGCAATGCCGGTAAGGTCAACATAGTGGAAACTGATTTTGTCACGCACCATACGTTTCAACACTATAGAGCGTAATCTTTGTTTCAGCTAACGCTAACTGTAACGTTAACTCTAACGACAACTCTTACGTTAGCTTTAACGTTAACTCTAATGAGCACTCTAACGTTGGCTCGTTAACTCAAACCGTAGCGCTAACCTCAACTCTATCAAATCTCATGCACCAAGTCCGAGTCGAACATAGAGCTTCTTGCCGCTTCATGGTCAAGAAGAGACGTCGCATGTTTGGCACGCGCTCGTGGATGAAACGCACGCATCATACAGATGTGCGCGTTTCACGATATCTTTGCTTTGTATTACCAAAGCTTGGCATCAAGATTCAAGGCAAAGCTTGTTTGGCAGACAACGGCGTCGTTAGTCTGCCGCCACGACTCGCCGAAGTATATCTGACTCACCCGTATTTGCAGGATATCAGAGAGCTGCCAGATATGTTTCACTCGAGACTACGGATTGCTGTTGGGAGGAATCTAACACAGCACCCGCGTCTGTCTTTGCAGGATATCAGAGAGCTGCCAGATATGTTCCACTCGAGACTACAGATTGCTGTTGGGAGGAATCTAACACAGCACCCGCGTCTGTCTTTGCAGGATATCAGAGAGCTGCCAGATATGTTCCACTCGAGGCTACGGATTGCTGTTGGGAGGAATCTAACACAGCACCCGCGTCTGTCTTTGCAGGATATCAGAGAGCTGCCAGATATGTTCCACTCGAGACTACGGATTGCTGTTTGGAGGAATCTAACACAGCACCCGCGTCTGTCTGTGCAGGATATCAGAGGTGCCAGAGATGTTCGACTCAAGACTTCCATGGAAAGTTTGGAGGAAGCCCCTGATGATGGTGCCCCTGAGCGTACAACAACGCACATCCATCTGCCACGACCTCAAACTTCGGGTCTTCAAAGTCATCCGCCCGAAACTCAGCAGTGTTCTGCCACTCCTGAAGGTCAGTAGTCCTCAACTTTAAGTGTTCTGTGGTCCTAAGTTGTTGCTATGGGTCAAGCATCCTATCCTCATCAGACCGAAGCGCTGATTGTCATGTGTCGTCATCAGTTTGTCGAGTCGTCGTGCAGTGGTCCTCCTTTGCGGACAGTCATTCATCAGTGGTCCTTCTCTTCATCAGTGGTCCTCTGTGGACGGTCATTCACCAGTGGTCTTCCTCTGCGGACGGTCATTCATCCGTGGTCCTTCTCTTAATCAGTGGTCCTCCTCTGCCGACGGTCATTCATCAGTGGTCCTTCTCTTCACCAGTGGTCCTCCTCTGTGGATGGTCATTCATCAGTAGTCCTTCTCTTCACCAGTGGTCCTCCTCTGTGGATGGTCATTCATCAGTAGTCCTTCTCTTCATCAGTGGTCCTCCTCTGTGGATGGTCATTCACCAGTAGTCCTTCTCTTCATCAATGGTCCTCCTCTGTGGATGGTCATTCACCAGTAGTCCTTCTCTTCATCAGTGGCCATCCTCTGTGGATGGTCATTCATCAGTGGTCCTTATCTGTGTATGGTCATTCATCAGTGGTCCTTCTCTTCACCAGTGGTCCTCCTATGTGGATGGTCATTCATCAGTAGTCCTTCTCTTCATCAGTGGTCATCCTCTATGGATGGTCATTCATCAGTGGTCCTCCTCTGTGGACGGTCATTCATCAGTGGTCCTCCTCTGCGGACTGTCATTCACCAGTGGTCCTTCTCTTAATCAGTGGTCCTCCTCTGCGGACTGTCATTCACCAGTGGTCCTTCTCTTCATCAGTGGTCCTTCTCTTCATCAGTGGTCCTTCTCTTCATCAGTGGTCCTCCTCTGTGGATTGTCATTCATCAGAGGTCCTTCTCGTCATCAGTGGTCCTCCTCTGTGGATGGTCATTCATCAGTGGTCCTCCTCTGCGGATGGTCATTCATCAGTGGTCCTCCTCTGCGGACGGTCAGTGGCGCTCAGTTTGATGTGTGCAGTGGTCCTCAACTGTGGACAGTCAGTGGTCCTCAAATACTGATTTCCGGTGGTGCTCAACTGCCAATGGGCAATAGTCCGAAAATAAAGATGTTTTAAAATAGGAAAACCCGTAAATGTTGTTTGTCGCTAATTTCACATGCCTGGAATCGGTCCAACATTGCGCACAGACACAGACAAAGTCGCACAGACAAAGTCGCACAGACAAAGTCAGAAACAGGGATAGAGACAGGGAGGGATAGAGACCGAGACCGAGACCGAGACCGAGACCGAGACCGAGACCGAGACCGAGACCGAGACCGAGACCGAGACCGAGACCGAGACCGAGACAAAGACAGAGACGAGACAAAGACAGAGACAGAGACAGAGACAGAGACAGAGACAGAGACAGAGACAGAGACAGAGACAGAGACAGAGACAGAGACAGAGACAGAGAGACAGGGAGGGATAGAGACCGAGACTGAGACCGAAACCGAGATAGAGACAGAGACAGGGACAGAGACAGAGACAGAGACATTGACAGAGACAGAGACAGAGACAGAGACAGAGACAGAGACAGAGACAGAGACAGAGACAGAGACAGAGACAGAGACAGAGACAGAGACAGAGTACAGTCGGTTTCATAATGATCTTCCCTTAAAACCACGTGGCGCTACGGTCGCGATAGGCACAAAAAGATGGTTTCCCCACCGTAGGTTGGTACCCATTGTGGCTGCCTGGCAGGTGCGTGACATGGGGAGGGGGAGGGAGGGAGGGAGTGCGGGGCGTTGTCGGAATGGAATGCGCCGCGACCCGGGTGGTGGTCAGGGTGTCTGTCTCGAGGGTCAAGAGGTCACCTGTCCTGAGCTGACAGATACCCAATATTGGAGGCTGAATAACAGTGTTCACCACATCAGCCCAAATAGCTCCGTCGGTATAGCTGCCTACTCCTAGCGTATTCGTAGATTGGTCGTGGGTTCGAACGGCGCTGGCACCAGGCGCTTTTACGTGTATTTCTTTCTTAAGCATGCCACGTGTCATGTGCAATGCAGAACCCCGAAATTGCGAATGCAAACGTCCACCTGATGATTCTACACCCAAAAGCAGACAAATGCAGTGGGCCTCGCACTGATATGCTCGAATCACGCCGCTCCGTCCTTCACGCTCCACAAACACACCCGGGCGGGTTTATATCCATTAAGTCAGCGACGATATCTGCGACGACAGTATTTACAACCTTAGGTCTATGAAGCATCGCCAGGTGTGTAGCTGATAGAGCATCTGACTGGCTACGTGTTTAAATTTGACTTTGACCTTGAGATCAGGTCAAAATATCGACACTTTATTTTTTTGGCGCACGGCAAATTTATCAATCGTCGCTAGGGACACGACGGAAAGCCATTTCCGAGACCACATCTGTGACGACAGTATCGGTCAACTTGGGATACAAATATTCGTCGTAGTATACCCCGTGCAGTGTGCTATCAATTGGACATTTAGCGATGCTTCACAGACCTATGGTTTTCTTAAAACTGGTCATCACAGACATCGTCGCTAACTTGACATTCTAGGTCTGCGTATATTTCCAACCACGGTCCGCCACACAGCCTCGCCACACATGCGCATTGTTATTCCCCAATCGGCCTGTGTGGGTCAGACCAGGACGGAGCGGTGCAGATTCCGCCAAGTATCGGCCGGCACCGGGCGAGCTGTCAAACCGGTCCGGCCCCGCCTCGGTGCGGGATTCAGCCAGCTATCGTTTTGCCTACCGTGGGAGACAATAGAGCTAGGGAAATTCATTTTGGGACCGACTGTACATAACTACCCATGTGACAAGTATGATCTGTCTGACCTACCCCCCTAGATTCAGAACCTGAGTGGGCACATCATACAACTCGTTCGGGACCCTCGAGGCATCGTCAAATCTGTCAGTGGTAGGGAAGGATGGAGCGACTTCCTGACTCCCTCGAGGTTGTGTCTCGTGATCAAGAATGACATCGAGGCGTCACAAGAATTCACAGACCATCCCCGCCTCAGACGAGTCAGGTGAGCGTGGTCGTGTGTGTGTGTGTGTGTGTGTGTGTGTGTGTGTGTGTGTGTGTGTGCGTGCGTGCGTGCGTGCGTGCGTGCGTGCGTGCGTGCGTGCGTGCGTGCGTGCGTGCGTGCGTGCGTGCGTGCGTGCGTGCGTGTGTGTGTGTGTGTGTGTGTGTGTAGGTGTGTGTAGGTGTGTGTAGGTGTGTGTAGGTGTGTGTAGGTGTGTGTAGGTGTGTGTAGGTGTGTGTAGGTGTGTGTGTAGGTGTGTGTGTGTGTGTGTGTGTGTGTGTGTGTGTGTGTGTGTGTGTGTGTGTGTGTGTGTGTGTGTGTGTGTGTGTGTGTGTGTGTGTGTGTGTGTGTGTGTGTGTGTGTGTGTGTGTGTGTGTGTGTGTGTGTGTGTGTGTGTGTGTGTGTGTGTGTGGGTGTGGGTGTGGGTGTGGGTGTGGGTGTGGGTGTGGGTGTGGGTGTGGGTGTGGGTGTGGGTGTGGGTGTGGGTGTGGGTGTGGGTGTGGGTGTGGGTGTGGGTGTGGGTGTGGGTGTGGGTGTGGGTGTGGGTGTGGGTGTGGGTGTGGGTGTGGTGTGTGTGTGTGTGTGTGTGTGTGTGTGTGTGTGTGTGTGTGTGTGTGTGTGTGTGTGTGTGTGTGTGTGTGTGTGTGTGTGTGTGTGTGTGTGTGTGTGTGTGTGTGTGTGTGTGCACTTGCAAGCCGTGACAACCGAAGACAAAACAGGTTTACACATCTGACATACGAGGACAGTGGGTGATATACGAGGACAAAAGACCGGTCCTCGTTTTTATGACCGTCTAAAACCCATTTTTGAACGATTCGAGTATGACAAAAATGTTTTTAGAGTGGTCCTGATTTGTCATGATAATTGGACATTTTTACACGCCGCCGTATACACGCCATTGCGCAGATCCGTCTATCCATCTGAGGTATGTGAATGTTGGCGACACTAGCCCCACCTTGAACGCTGGAATAACCATGACAACCGCGCGTCTTCTGGTAGCGGACGCCTGGAGATCCGTGCCATCACCACGGTCGAGCCAGCACCTGGCTGCGGTAACCATGGCAACGGGCCGGTTGAGTTTAATCAGCAGATCACACGCGCTATTTGTGTGTGGCCAACCGCGACGTAACCCTTACGCTGTGATCCGTTATCAGTTTGCATCATAAAGAATTGAAGAGAAGGGTGAGAATTCCTATTTCTGGTATCGGTGGACAATGTGGGAATCCTTTCTGAACATCTGTGGACAGGTATGCATAGGTGGACACCTTATGTCCACTCAAACTCTGAGCAGCTTATGGACGTTTGAGGGAATGTTGTTTCAGTTGAACGACTGGTTGGTTTGGGTGCGAGGATTGCCGTATAGTGTGTGGTTGAAGTAGTGTGGGTGCCGTAGAGTTGTGATAATACCTTCGAAGACAGGATGATGAAGATAAATGTAAGGCGTTGCTATTTTGGCACTATGAATATTTCGTCATAAAGTGAACCCATCATATATTGCGTCCATTTATAAGTTCCGTGACGGCATAGCCGGGCCGCCGTGAACGCCGTCTTTACTTTCATCAATTAAGTGACACTTTTTGTCCCGTGTCTGGAAACGTATCCCGTGACACGAAATATACCGACACTTTTGTCTATTTTCCGAATTATAAGACTCAAGTCATTTCAAAGTGTATTGTTATGCCGTCTTTTTACTGGTCGTATCGGTATCAAGGCCAGCCGTCGCCAGCTGGCGTGTAAACAAAGTTTGGCGACGGGCGAGGCGACGGAAGCGGTTATATATTAATTATTGAAGTTATAATTACTTATACAAAGTGCTTGGGAGTTGGGGATGACCTCCATAGTTACTAAATGTGATATTTTACATCGATTGGTAGGTTTAGGGATTGACGTAGTTATAGGGTTTAACCCGCGCCGTGCCAGCATGGGCGTAGGAACAGGAGGGCAGCGGCCCCCCCCCCCCCCCCCCAAACATTTTTTATTTTAACATTACGTCTATGGGCCTTGCATGGAAGGAATCGACTTCAGAATGCCTCCTCCCCCCCCCCCCCACACACACACACACACACCTTGAACATAGTTCCTACGCCCCTGCGTGCCAGTGCTCGGCACCACCTTCGCCGTGACGGGGGGGGGGCGTATCGACGCCCTCTCCGTCTAACTCGGTTTCTATGGGACGTAGACAAAAACCGAAAACACCGTTTGAAAGCTCGTCAAAATGTATTTTGAAACTATTTCAAGATTGTTTTTTATCAGGTCCATATTGTCACCAGATATCAGGTATCAGGTCACCAGAGGTCAGATTTTCCAGTTTTAGGACTTCGCTCCAGAAACCTTAGGACTTCGCTCACAGGAACTATGCTAGCTAGGAACAAACTAAAAAACCGCAATAGAAAGCTATTGAAGAATGCAATCGCAAAGGGGTCATCAGATTTAAACTCAGGTCAATAGTTTAAGACTCCAGAGGCCATCAAATGTAAAAAAGGCAATTTTTTAGCAAAACAGTTTTTAAAAATCTGTAGATATGATGACCAGACCAGGTTAGGTCAACATCGAAATTTGACCTCAGGTCAAGGTCAAGTGGTGACCAATTAGGTCATGTTGCACATTGAGAGACGAGCTTCGACGAGACAAACACATTGGTGCCCAGGGGATGCGTGCCAGTGTTTAACGTTTTAAGAAAATGATTGGTGTGGCCTAACCGCTCCGCCGAAACCTAACCCTCAATTTGAGTTTCTCCTCGGATTTCAGGCACTTAATTTTTAGCTCCAGCCTCCAATATTTTTTTTTAGTAAAAAATAAGCAAAGGACACTTTTGTCACTACGACATCGCCGGATTCAAATATCGTCACGGATGCATATTTTCGGGTTAAGGGGGAGGAAATTTTACTCTTTTGTCCATCCCTGTGACGCACAACCTTTATTCACATGGTGACCGGCTCACTGGGGGATCCAGCCTCTCTCCTTGTGTCTGTGGGGGTGGGGGAGGGGGCATCTTTTTATGGCAAAAAAGTACCCCCTTTTTTCTCCGCGCACTTGCGCAGTCACCTTATTTTGGTATTCAAGCTTAAGACATTCACTTATCAAATTCACAAAAAAAAATTGTTTTGTGGATTTTTCCCGGAAAAAAACAGTGTTTTTTATTTTTGGGGTCAAAACCCTAAAATTTTGCAAATCCGAGATAGCCATTTCGAAGAGAATGTCATTTCCTTTCTTTTGACGTTTTTTTTTTGCTATTTGCATCCAACTAAATTTTCTACGATTTGTCAAACATTTATCGTTTTTCCACCAAAATTGGCATGACATGACGTCATTAAAACGTTATTACATCTGAAGGTACGACATCAATTTCACTGAAATTTAATGCGAAGACGTATAGTATAATTGATGCGGCATAAAGTATGAAAGGTTCACGTTGATATCTATCATAGTTTTCAAGTTATTGAGAAAATCCGGGAGGAGCAGATTCTGCCCCCCCCCCCCATCGGGGCGCGGGTTAAGTGTCACCGGGGCTGCTTGAGTTGCATCAGGTGGCCGTTTCGTCTATCATTGAAATAAAGGGATACATAACAACTTCAAATTCAATCACTCGAGAGAGAGAGAGAAAAATAGTTTTCATGAAGTTTTCTCCTAAGATCATTGTTTTTCACGTCCAATCCAGGGAACGCATGTTGGGGAATACTTGTATTGAATGCCCCCCCCCCCCCCAGATTCCTGTGGGGGAGGGCATTTGCTCCTGATGCCCCCCCCCCCCCCCCCCCCCCCTGGATCCGCCAGTGGACCGGCTCAAGTGCAACTTTTCGATAAAACCGACACCCAGCCCAGACCGGCACAGCAGTACGCTGATGTGGTTACCCAGTCCAGCATGGAATTATAGAATAGTGCATGAGGGCGGTATCATATTTTCCGCGGAATCGAGGTCTCCCTGTATATTTTTTTTTTACCCGAGGCGCGAAAGCGCCGCGGGAAAAAATCAACTGAAGACCGAGATTCCGTGGAAAATATAGCGCTCGAGTGTTCTATTTATTTTACCATTAGCCGTTTTTATATAAACTCGTTCATTTAAAATATATATGCTTTATGACATTTTTTCCAGAATATTTGGGATTCGATATGGATTCAAACGTCAATGAAAGCATTGATGAATTTATCAATATACGTCTGGCTTACGTCTGGTATCGCCGAAATACCCTAGGGCCGAAAAGTGATACCACATTGCCTCCCGTTGTAAATTTCAGCGGGCTGAGAGTTGATACCAGAAACACGTGCTAATGTTGGAAACATACCCCGGCATATGGTAAATTTCGTTTTTTGTACGGGATAAAAGCGACGCATTTATATTTAAGTAAGTACATTAGCCCGCGCCGTGCTGGGGGGTGTTTTGACCCCCTCCCCCCACCTCAAGGTTTTTTGACGATAGCGGAAACGGCGGCGCGCAGCGCCGCCGTTTTTGGCACAGCTGTTTGGGCATCAATTACCCACATTATGTAAAATTCTTGACCTCGAGTCATCTCAGGTCAGGTCACCAAACCAGGTCACGTGACCCCACCTCCAAAAACGTTTGCTGTCGTACCGAAGTCGCAGTTCTTGGATTATCGGTTTCACACTTGCATGATTTCATAAGGCAATATATATCTACAATTCGTTCGTCTTGGATTTTGATATCAGTGAACTAAGGTCGGGTTAATTTCGTGACCTCCCAATATAAGTCATGGGGGAACAATTCGAATTCTTCCTGTTCCGAGGATACGCAAGATAACAGTCCAATTCCTTCTGGATCATGTTATCATAGACCATTATTGATGTCCTAGGTGCAATTGTTGGTCAGTGACCCCTAAATGGTCAGCCTAGGTAATCCGAGGTCACCAACATTGTTGTGTCAATAACTCCTACATAATGAGGATAGAGAAGTGAAACCGCCCCTGTAGCTCAGTTGGGAGAGTGCCGGACTTCTGACGTCACCCGGTAGTTGCAGCCCGAGTTATAAAGACATAAAGACATAAAAGAAAAGTGCAACAAAGAGCCTCTTGGGCCCATCCGAGGTTGCACCCCCCCCCCCCATCCCCCCCCCCCCTCCACCAGTCTCGCCCCTTCAAATCACCTTACTCTACCTGCATAAAAGAAGGCTAATCCCACGAGTATTTATGAACTAATCCCTTCTCTGTAAAGTATTTATCTAATCTAATTTTGAAGGAAGCAAGTGTCACTGCATCAGCGACATCCCCTGGTAGCATATTCCAATGTCCTACAACCCTTCTACTGAAAAATGACTGTCGTAGCCTAGTCCTACTTTGTTTCATAATGAGTTTATGCTGATGACCTCTACCTCGATTTTCCCTATTGAACTCAAACATACCCTTTAAATATCCAGAATGCTGACTATTTACAAATTTGAAGACTTCAATTAGATCTCCTCTTAGCCTTCTATATCTAAGTGAAAACATACCCAATTTCCTTAATCTATCTTCATAAGGTAAACTACCAAGACAATTAATCATTTTTGTTGCCCTTTTTTGAACTTTTTCTAACAACCAGCAATCTTTCTCATATGTTGGAGACCAGGCTTGTACACAATACTCCAAATGTGGTCTAACGTATGCACAATACAGTTTTGTTATTACCTTTTCACTCTTGTAGGAAACATTTCTGTTAATGGCCCCTAGCATTCTAAGTGCCTTTTTCCTAGCTTCTACAACCTGGTCTGACGCTGATAGTCTATTGTTTACCACGACACCTAAATCTCTTTCCTTTTCAATCTGCTCCATTTTCTGCCCACCCATTTCATACCTATGTTTACTGCTAACCCGTCCAGCGTGCATAATCTTACATTTACTCAAATTGAATTTCATCTGCCATGCTTCAGACCACTCAACTAGCTTGTCCAGATCTGATTGAAAAACATCCTGATCATGTTTTCCTCTAATAATCCTGACAACTTTTAGATCGTCTGCAAATTTCAAGACTTTGCTGTCTATACTGTTCTCAATTGCATTCACAAATATTATAAAAAGCAATGGGCCCAGGACTGAGCCCTGTGGAACCCCACTGAGAACCTCCTTCCATTGTGATTGGCACCCATTCAATATAACCCTTTGCTGGCGTCCTGAAAGCCACGTTTCTATCCAATCCAGAATCTTGCCCCTGATCCCATGAATTTTAAGTTGCAACCCCAGTCTTGTATGGGGGACTTTGTCAAATGCTTTACTGAAATCAAGAAAAGCTACATCTAGCTGTTTACCCTGATCAACGCTATCTGTTGCAACATCCAAAAACTCCAGAAGATTAGTTAAACAAGAACGGCCCTTCCTAAAGCCATGCTGTGTATCTTTGATGAGTTCATTTTGCTCCAAGAATTCAACAATCTTATCTTTGATGATTGATTCAAGCACCTTGCAGACTAATGAGGTCAGACTAACTGGTCTATAGTTTTCCTCTTTACTTCTATCTCCCTTTTTATGAATAGGAACAACATTTGCTCTTTTCCAATCAAGTGGAATTTTACTATCTGCAAGTGATTTAGAAAATATTATGGCTAATGGAACCGACAACTCCCTTTCAGATTCTCTTAAAAGTCTAGCATGGATTTCATCAGGTCCTTCTGCCTTGTTAGGCCTTACTTTCTTTAGATATTCTAGAACAAGTTCACTACTTATGCCACCTAGCTCTCCTATAGTCTCCTCTGTCTCTAGCTCAGGCTGAAGTGCTGCAATACTACTCTGGTCCTCGATAGTAAAGACAGATTGAAACTGATCATTAAGCACTTCAACCATTTCACTGTCCTTGCTAACTAACACATCATCTACCTTAAATGGACCTATATTTTTGGAAACTGTACTTAACTTATAAAAACTGAAGAACTTCTTACTATCTGCATTACAATGTCTAGCTAAATCAAGTTCCTTTGCCCTTTTAGCTGCTCTGACCTTTTTCTTAACTGAATTTCTTGCATTCTGGTAGGCCTTCTGATTTATATCTAGTGAAGATCCCTTCAAAATGCCAAATGCACTTCTTTTAGCTTGTATAGCACTCCTTACTTCTGGGGTAAGCCAAACTGGATTGCCCTTGGTTCTGTTACGTTTGTGCCTGAGGGGTATATGCCGATTTTGAATTTGGCTTAATCTAGCTTTGAAAACATTCCAGGCCTCACATGCATCTAAACCTGCCAACTCAACGTTCCATTTTATCTGTGCGAGGTCATTTCTAATACCATCAAAATCAGCCCGGCTGAAGTTTGGAACCATAATAAGGTTATCTTTGGGCCTCATTTCTGATGAGATATTGAATTTAACCATATTGTGATCACTGGTTCCTAGACCTGCACAAATACTTATGTCACTAACTAGATCACTGTTGTCTGAGAATACAAGGTCTAGAATGGAGCAATGTCTGGTTGGCTCTGTTACAAACTGATGCATGAAAAGCTCCTCTTCAAAGATTTGCCTATACAACCTACACTCATTTGTTTCCTCTGCTATACTTTCGTATCCTCTTAAGTTAAAATCTCCCATAATAAGACACTGAGCCCGAAAGTTCCTACGTATTTCCTCACAAATATCTTGGTCTGTTTCAGCTTGGGAGTTCCTTGGAAGATTCCCTGGTCTGTAAAATGCACCTATCCTCAACCTTCCTCTGTTTCCTGTACCAATTTTAATGTCAAGCCAGATTGATTCTACTTCTTTTACTTTACTAGAATCATCAACTCTAGTAGTGCAGTACAAGCAATTTACATATACAAACACTCCGCCTCCCTGCCGTGATTCTCTGCAGTATGAGAACATGTTATACCCTTGTAACTCGAAATCCTGTAGCCTATCCCTATTATACCCCTCACTAACCCATGTCTCGGTTACACAAATGATATCAGGCTTTTCAAGGGCAACATAACACTCAAACTCATCAAATTTAGACCTAATACTTTGGGCATTCAGCAACACACATGTGATCTTATACTTTGAGCTGACTCTACTAATTCTGAGGGAATTATGATCTACTGTCCTATTCTGACATGAACTTCTACCAATGCTTACTTCTTGATGCCCTAGTACTAGCGTCCCTGAACCCCCCCTCCTACCTAGTTTCCCTGAATGACACTTCTGTAGGCATCTCCCAAAGCCCTTGCCCCCTCATCCGATAAGTGAAGCCCATCCTTCATATAGTACCTATGCCACTCATAGAACTGATCCCATAAGTCTACATAACTAAGCCCCATAGCTGAACATAAGTTCTGAACTGAGCTGTTCACAGACAGAGCTCTCGAGTACCACTCCTCACTGGCTCCACAGCGAGGGAGGATGCCAGTCACAATGACTGGTTTCCTGGACTCCTTCAACCTCTGCAGCAGGCTCCGGTACTCCGCTACTATTCTCACACTCTGCCTAGGTCCTATGTTGTTCACCCCCACCTGTATTATAACTGTCTCCGGGCTACTCCTACCCAGTTCTGCCTCAATGACAGGGCCCATATCAACTACTTTTGCCCCCGGTTTAATTATACATTTGTCCCTCTTCCCACAGAATGTTCGCCTTAAGGGCCTTACCCTTGAGTCCCCAACCACTAAATGCTGAATCTGTACCTTGTCACTTTCAGCTGCTGACTCTAACGCACTGAACCTATTTGCTAGTGTAACCTGCTGATGTTCCCTGGGGCTGTACTGCCTGACTCTACCCTGAACTTTTGTCCATCCCTCCTGATCCCCTTCCCTCTTCCTCCTCCAGATTCTGCTACCACCCTCCATTGCCCAGCACCCCTCCTCATCCTTACTGTCTGTGGCCCTAGCATTACTTTCCACAATGTTGGGTCTCCAGAAACGTGACCCTCCAACACACTTCCAAACCCCAGCCGCACTATCCACCTTTGCCTTATCCTCCTCCCTTATGCCCCTATCAGAACTACCACTGGTCCCTGATCCTGTAGGCTCCTTTTCTGACCCCCTAACCACAATCTGCGCATACGTTCCTTGGTCAGGAGCTACACCCTCTTGCGGCTCATCTCTACACCTACACTTACTTAACTGCGCCTCAAGCTCCGCTACTCTAGCCTGGAGGGCCTCTAGCTCTGCTACCTTCGCCTGCATCCTAGTCATGCTCATTTGAATACACTAGTAACTTAGGTATATAACTTAGGTACTATGTACTTTTCAATACTTTACTAACTTAACTTAACTTTTTTTGTTTTTTTGTGTTTGTTTTTTCTTCTTCTAAACCTTAACTAGATCTAGGTAAAGCTAGTAACACAAATCAGCTATGAGTGCACCTAATACTAGACTAAATATCTAATCCTTAAATAAACTGAATACTAAATACACCTTAATTATCCCTAATTTTCTAAAATATCTACTTATCCAACCCTGCAACTAATAACACAAAAATAAGACTAAGACAATTTTGGCGCACACAAGCTAGAATGAAAAGTCCTTTAAACAGCAAGTAAGAGGTAACAGCTAACTATGAATGCTTAAAAATAATACTTAAACGATCCACAAAACTAAATATCTAATCCTTATATCTAAATATAATGTGGTTGCTCAAAAAATACACAAAACAACAGAGCTATCCAACAGCTACTTAGCTTGGCTAAAGTAGGGTTCAGAAGGGGAACGTGATTTGATTTTTTATAAACTAGATCTAGGTAAAGCTAGTGACACAAATCAGCTATGAGTGCACCTAATACTAGACTAAATATCTAATCCTTAAATAAACTAAATACTAAATACACCTTAATTATCCCTAATTTTCTAAAATATCTACTTATCCCACCCTGCAACTAATAACACAAAAATAAGACTAAGACAATTTTGGCGCACACAAGCTAGAATGAAAAGTCCTTTAAAAAGCAAGTAAGAGGTAACAGCTAACTATGAATGCTTAAAAATAATACCTAAACGAGTTCGAGTCGCTTCGGCACTCGCTATTTGCCCCTGACTGGGATGGCCTGTGGCCGGTGGCAGCGGCCGCACTCAAGGTCAGGTGACATCAAAGGGCGGGGCGGACCGTGTCCAGGTATGTCGGGCACGTACAACTTTCGCTTCTAAATTCTGCCGGACGCCAGGAATTGTTTGATCGGGTGGTGGGGTCAGGGCCTGCGCAACAAGCTATGCTTAGCACGAGACCTGACCTCGGAAATCCATCCATTCAAAAGGTTCTTCTTCATCCATTCGGGAGGCATTGGTGGGGCCCAAATGAACATTGGTAAGGCTTGGGCCCTACCAGGCCTACAGAAAACGATGCCCCTGTAATGGTGCCAGTTTCACTTCTCTATCTTGATTTTGTCGAGTCGAGAGTTATTGGCAAAAAGGTGTTGGTGACTTCGGATGAACTCATCTGAACATGTAGGGGTCATTGAACAAAATTTGCACCTGGAACTTCAAGAATGGCTTATTATAACGTGATCCAGAAGGAATTGGGCTGATATAATTCGTATCCTCAGAATAGGAATCATTTGATTATTTCCCAATTGACTGATAATGGGGACGTCACGAAATTGACCCGACCTTAGGTCACCGATATACGAAATTGGAGGTATACAACTGTAGGTACTATTGCCATTTTGAACTACTGTAAGTACGAAATAAATCGGCCAAAAACTGTGGCTGTGGGACCACCGGAAACATCCCCCCCCCCCCCCCCCGAGTGTCCGTCCAGCCTCCCCGGTACAGAGGAGGGTTTCGTCGAGTCTCCCAGGCGCAGAGGAGGTTCCGTCCAGGCTCCCCGGTACAGAGGAGGGTTCTTCCAGCCTCCCCTGCACAGAGGAGGGTCCGTCCAGCCTCTCCATCACAGAGGAAGGTGGGTCCGTCCAGCCTCCCCGGCAGAGAGGCGGGTCCGTCCAGTCTCCCAGGTACAGAGGAGGATCCGTCCAGCCTCTGCGGTACAGAGGAGGGTCCGTCCAGCCTCTCCAGCACAGAGGAGGGTGGGTCCGTCCAGCCTCCCCGGCAGAGAGGAGGGTCCGTCCAGTCTCCCCGGTACAGAGGATTGTCCGTCCAGCCACTACGGCATATAGGAGTTTCCGTCCAGCCTCCCCGGACGGAGAGGGTCCGTCCAACCTCCCCGGCAAAGAGAAGGGTGGGACCATCCTCTCCGGCACATAGGAGGGTCCGTTCAGCCTCCCCGGCACAGAGGAGGGTCCGTCCAGCCTCTCCAGCACAGAGGACGGTGGGTTCAGCCTCCCCGGTAGAGAGAAGAGTCCGTCCAGCCTCCCCGGTACAGAGGGGGTCCGTCCAGTGCCCCCGGCACAGAGGAGGGTCTGTCCAGCCTCCCCGGTACATAATAGGGTCCGTCGAGCCTCTCCAACACAGAGGAGGGTGGGTCCAGCCTCCGCGGTACAGAGGAGGGTCTGCTTAGTCTCTCCGGTACAGAGGAGGGTCCGTCCAGCCCCCCCCCCCCCGGTACAGATGAGGGTCCGTCCAGTCTCCCCGGTACATAGGAGGGTCCGTCGAGCCTCCCCGGTAGAGGAGGGTCCGTCCAGCCTCCCCGGCACAGAGTAGTGTCCGTCCAGCCTCCCCGTTACAGAGGAGGGTCCGTCCAGCTCCGCCGTCCGAGGAGGGTCCGAGGAGGGTCCGAGGATGGTCCGCCAGCCAGGTGGTCAGCGGTTTCGTTGCCGTCGAGGTCCGCGTGCTCGGTCACCCACTGTGGAGCGACTCCAATCCCGGCGGTTCTCGAGGACGGGCAGCAGCCACCACACCTCCGCGGCCAGGGCCGTCTTCTGACATGCTGGTCCTCGCTCCAGTTTCTTCAGACCGGATCTGGAGTCGGTCAGGTGGCGGATTGATCGGACACGGCCAGCTCCTCGCCCGGGAGGTCGACCACCAACTTCAGGTCCTCCCGCATCGTAACCAACTCGGCCCGCAAACTGCTCCACCCCCACCCCCATTCCCCGGCGGGGCTCCTCGCGGTTTAGGCAGTTGAAGTGGATCAGCATGCTGGCTCCCCCGCACAGCGCACTGGACGAAGAAAACCCTTGTGCTTCAATATGCTCCCTATCATCACGTCAGAGCGTGTTGTCTTGACCGTATCCTTGACCCGTGCTCTCTCACAGGAACGTCGTCAATGGCTAATGAAAGGCGGCAGCAGGACGGCCTCACCTGTGGACGCGACCAAGTCACCCAAGTCCTACACCCAAGTCTGTCTTTCAAGTCTGTCGCTGTCACCCAAGTCCTACACCTTGATGACCAACAACTAGAGTGGGTGCCAACCACATTGGGCACAACATAAACGTCCACCGGTCGTTTTTTAGGCTGCCCAGCGAGCTGCTGCAGGTGGCGAAGGTCAGGCAGCTGTTACTGGCCTCCGAGTAGGGGCGAATCCACGAGTACGCAGACAGAACTCTTCAATATATCAACGTCGAAGGTAATGTGCATGTTTTCGACCTTTGTCAACACATAGTATTCTTCTACTAAAAGTATTGGGTGGACAACTCAATGTGTTTGTGACTATAACGACGGAAATTTGTCACGACGGTAAATTCGTCGATGGACGATTATTTATGATTTTGATTGTGTTACCTGCAATAGCTTTATCTAATACATGCGTTATCGATGACGGAAATATGAATGACATTGTCATAGCGACATTACTTGTTTGAAAGAAAAAAACTTCTACCTTAGCAGGTTGTGTCCTTTACAAATATTATACTTTGTGCTCACTTTGAAGTGTTGTGAGCCGTCCTGAACGATATAAAGTGATTATTAAAACTTCGCTCAATATCAAAGATGTTTATCTAACCAATCTACCTGTGAACGGTAAATGTGACTGTACATGTGACTTATATGCTTTCAGAGCTCATATATCACCTTGAGTGATTCCGATGACGGGGACCATGGCAGTGACAGGCAGACATGGCAGCGGCAGGCGGACCTGGCAGCGACAGGCGGACATGGCAGCGGCAGGCGGACCTGGCAGCGGCAGGCGGACCTGGCAGCGGCAGGCAGACCTGGCAGCGGCAGGCGGACCTGGCAGCGGCAGGCGGACCTGGTAGCGGTAGCTGCGACCTGATAGCGGTAGCTGCGACCTGGCAGCAGTAGCGGCGACCTTTTAGCGCCGGGTGCGTCCTGGCAGCGGTGGCTGCGACCTGGCAGCGGTAGCTGTGACCTGGTAGCGGTAGCTGTGACCTTGTAACGCCGGGTGCGACCTGACAGCGGTAGCTGTGACCTGGCAGCGGTAGCTGCGACCTTGTAACGCCGGTGCTACCTGGCAACGGTGGCTGTGACCTTGTAACGCCGGGTGCGACATGGCAGCGGTGGATGCGACCTGGTGGCGGTAGCTGCGACCTTGTAGCGCTAAGTGCGACATTGCAGCGGTGGCTGCGACCTGGCAGCGCTGGCTGCGACCTGGTAGCGGTAGCTGTGACCTGGCAGTGGTAGCTGCGACCTGACAGCGGTAGCTGTGACCTTGTAACGCCGGGTGCGACATGGCAGCGGTAGCTGCGATCTGACTTCTCACTCGCAGACAGTGAATATACGTTTAATGCATTATATCGTGAGTGTGCACTGTCTGCAGTGATGTTCCTTCGGAAATATCTCGTGACTTTTACCCAGGTCCTCACCTCGACAATCAACAACTAGAGTTTGTGGCTAACCACCTTGAGCTCCCTGCCCTACCCTTCTCTGTTTACCTTGCCCTGTGCTGCCTTCCCTGTCCCGCTTGCCTTACCCAGCACTACCTTACCCTGCCCTGGCCCGCTTGGTCTGCCCAACCTGAAGGGTGGGGTGCGGGTAGGTTGAAATCCGACAAAATCTGACATGTATGATATATCTGACAAGATCCTACAAGAAACACCGCAAGATTTTGATGTGTTTTAACGTTGCGTGTAGGACTAGGACTATGTAGGATACTTTTGCGATTCTGTGCAAGCCAACCTGCAGGATCATGTAGGACCATCCATCACAAATTCGTGTACGAAAAGTGTATCAAAATCTTGCAGGACGTTCTTGCAGAAACGTGCAGGGTAGTCCTGCAGGATTTTGTTTTACTTGCAGGAAAATTCAAAATGTTACGCATTCGTTAGATTCAGATCGTTAATACTTTTCGATCGGCGCATGCTGCGTCCAAATAGAACATTGGTTTGGAATGTACACGCCTTTCCTAATTTTACCACTTTATATTTTGTACTCTTCAATATTTAGAAGACTCGATATTTTGTTGCCCCGGCCGGTCAATAATACCGGGCCGCCGCCCGTAATGCAAATAAAGGTAGATTCTTACTTGTGGATGGCTACCTGTGAGCACAAATTATTTTCGGGAGATAGCTTAACCCACTATCTTGTGAAATTATTACCCAGTCTACCCTTGAATCATTAGCCCGTTAACCCATTGCCATTTTTTTCGGGAGGTAACTTGACCCGCTAACCTGTTTACCCGGGAATCCAGGAGACAACTCAGAACTCAGAAACAGGTTTATTCCGACCCATTAAAAATCAGGTGCCCTGGGCTCCTATTAACCTGCACCGTACCGGGGATCGGGATTTCCGGCACAATGCCAGGGGGGGGGGGTGAACCCCCTTCTAACTCGGCTCCTACGGGGAGTAGGCGGAATCCAAAATCATCATTCCATAGCTCGTCAAAAGTATGTCGAAACCATCAGCCATTTTTGTTGTCAGGTTTATCGAAGGTCAAATTTTCCAACCTAAGGATTTTGTTTCAGAAACCCCCAAATATCTCAGGAACTTATGATACATAGGAACAAACGTGAAAAAGTCGAAAGCTCTTGAAAAATGCAATCGCTAGGGTGTCCTCAAAAGTAAGCTCAGGTCAATAGTTAAGTCTCCAGAGACCAGAGGTCATTAAAGGTCATAAAGGCTATTCTTGGCAAAACAGTTTTTCGTTAATAACTTTGTATGTAATCAATATAGAGCAATAATGCTAAAGTCATCGTATTTCTCTCGTCAAGGCGCTTCAAATCATACACATGGCAAGTGGTTTTTATCAAATACAAAGCTTCACCTCATGTCAAGGTCATACAAGGCCATATGCCAGTCCAGATGGATCACAATGCACATATCCGGAAGCGGCTTGACGAGATTAACACAGTAGTAGCGGTCTCACGCAAAGTTCGCCACGGGCCGGGCTGGCCCTATGTGGGCCATGGGCCGGGCCTGGGCTGGGCCTCAACTTTAACCCTCGCCAGTGCAGACGGGGGGGATGCCACACACCCCCCTCGCTTTTTTCGGCAAGAACTCGCGTAAATATCAACCGATTACGATGAAACTTTCAGTACACTACTTGTGAACAATTTGACACATATTCTGCAACAAAAAAAGTTTTAGGTCACATAACCCGTGACCTTTGACCTGTTTCTCAAGGTCATGGCAGGCGCAACTGGCGTCCGTAGTATTGATCTTTGAAACTTATGCAGTTTCATAGTGTTTGTTTTTCAGGAGCATATGCACAGGTGTTTCCAGGTAACAGTTGTGGTTTCCCTTGATATTGTGACCTCGATTGACCTTTTCAGAGGTCAACCGAGGTCACTGACCTCCGATGACCTGATATTACATTTTTGGCTTCTAGCAGTTTCTAGGACATTTTGTGACGCTGATTTCAAACATGGGATCCAATTTACATAATGATATGTTCTACTGGGGTCATGCGCCTCCACAGGTCAACCGAGGTCACTGATCTCAAATGACCTGACATGACCTGACATGACCTTTTTTGAATTTGGCATTTTCTAGGACATTTTGTGACGCTGATTTCAAATTTGGCACCCATTTAGCATAATGAAATGCTCATTCACGATTCTAGCTCGATTAAATTCAATTTATACGCATTTACAATTTTGTTGAATTTTGGGTCATTGACATGACCTCAGAGGTCACCCAATGACCTAGGACCTTAAAATCGGGTATCACTGGCTTTCTCTCGTGACAAGCAACACGCTCGTTTTTTTAATCAAAACTCTAGCTCATTTAGGGGCGAAACGCTAGGGGGGAGGGGGTGTACCAACCCAACTGCACGGTCACGCACTGATCGGACGCTGCATGGGCGAGGGTTAAGGAAATCACCGGGCTCTGGACGGGCCTGGGCTGATCATTTTGAAGTAATGCGGGCAAGCTCAGGTCAGCTTTAAAATATTTTAACCAGCAGTTCACTTACACAGCAACACACTGTTGCTGTGGCTGTGGCTTTTTGTTTTTTTGGTTAGCATAGTTGGTTCATTGTTTCACATTTATATAACAAGTAAATATATAAAAAAATAACAAGTAAATTATATGTATACAAGTAAATATGCTAGGATAATGATTGCAAATTTTGTGAAAATAATGATATGCTTAATCTGAACGGGCCGGAGGGCCTGGGCCTCAATATTATTAATTTGCCCGGGCCTGGGCTTGGTGTGCAAGGGCCTGAGCCGGGCCGGGCTGGGGGTTGGTGGGCCCGTGGCGAACACTGGTTTCACATGTGTAGCTATCTTTATTCGATCAAAAGTTATTGATAAAAACGTTGGTGACCCCAGACCTTGTAAGGGTCACACTCACAGCAAAAATTGTACTTGGGTCATCAATAATGAACTATAATCACATGAGCCTGACCGAATTGACCTGATCTGATGCGTATTCTCTGAATAGGAAACATTTGCAATTTTTCCCATTGGCATAATGGGGAGGTCACGTGATCGACCTGACATTATGTCACCGTTATAGAAAATATGAGAGATACGAATTTTAGGTAGGTACCTATGGCATAATTAAATATTATAAGTTTAAAACCGCTACCGGCCAAAAACTGTGGCTGTGGTACGACAGTAAACTTGTTTTGAGGTTGCGTCACCCGACCTGATTATGAAGTCTCCTTCAGTGGCGGCGGATATAGGGGGGGGGGGGAAGCTGACTCCCCACTCAAGAAGTTGGGGGAGGAAACATATGATTTTGCCCCCCCCCCCCCCCCAATACATTTGTAGGAGGGTCCCTCCAAGAAGTTGGTTCGATTTTCTTATTTTTGACCGAAACAATGACCCATGGCCCCGATGTGCCCCCAGCCAGCCTGAGGGGCCTTCTAAGGCCGATAGAAGGCCCTCAGTCGGCCTGAGGGGGACCCTCGGTAGGCCTCAGGGGGCACTCAGAAGGCCTGCGACTTCAATATGGGCCTGCCCGACGTTTTTTGGCGACCATTTAGGGGCCTGCAAAATATAGTGGCCTAAATCCGAGGAGATACCATTTCGCGACATTCTTTGTTTGTTTGTTGGGGGGGGGGGGCATTTGGCCGTGCGTCCTTTGGCCTAGGGGGGCCCCTGTGTTTATTTGCCCCCCATCCGAAAATACGACCCGCCGCCAATGGTCTCCTTAGTCTATTTTGGTTCGGGAATAAACTAATGGACAGGATCCAGGGGATTCATGGACATTATCCCTATTCCCTGCGGGGACAGATTCTGCCCCCCCCCCCCCCGGTGGTTTTTCACTTGCCGTTTCGAAACCGTTAGGCCTAGTGTCTTGAAACTTTGTGAATTTTCCCAAAATGAAATGCCACATATCGTGTCAAAATTTTGAAAAATCGGTCTAACAGAGGCGGTGCCAGGCTCCTGTTTTGGGAGGGTATTACGAATGCGGTTGTGAGGCGTATTCTTCCTTCATTGTTTGCGCTGCAATAAATGCGTCAGAAACATTTGCAATGCAATATGCATCATACATAATGGGATTGTACATACTTTTGGGCAGAGGCGCACTCAGGTACAAAAATGGGAGGCGATACCCGCCCTCAAATTAGGTCCAACCTCAAATTAGTAAGATGATAAAAAGTGTTACGCGCATAGTGCCCCCCCCCCCCCCCCCACGACGTTGTTTTCCTGGATTCACCTATGCGCAATATTTTATATTTAACAAATTACAGCAAATAATTCCCAATGTGACGTTTGTGTCGTCTCAAACAATGACGAACAGCACATATTTGTTATCAGAAAATCCCCCCATTTTACATCTCCTGAATACGCCTATGATTTTGCATTGTGGTACTAGTCTTGTAATATTGAAGACCATTACATTTGAAGCTCAAAAACGTTTGGAGCATGAAAATCGATCAAACCACATCGCCTCAATGACCCTTAAAAAAACACCCAAAATTTTCATATTTTTGGCCCCCTCACCCCCCCCCCCCCCCCCCCCCCCCATTTACAAAAAAAAAATGGGACCAAAGGGCAGAGATCCGCTTTTAGATCCGCTGATCTTGCCATGACGAATCGAATAGCGTTTTTCCATAGAAATCGACCGAGCGGTTCTCGAGATCTCGGGGGGGGGCAGAATCTGCCCCCCCCGCAGGTTAACGTAATTCTGGCCGGAATAGGGTTAATGTCCATGAATCCCATGGGCCTTGGGGTCCATAAAATTCAGGAACCAAGTCGAAATTGTCAACAACAAAAAATACAGCATTACGAACACGGTAAGACCTGATTCCCGTTTGAGTCGGCCATACGCCAATATACATGCACAAGGGCCCAATTCGTGGATCAAGCACAAGCGCCCAATTTGTCCACGAATTGGGCGCTTGTGCTTGATCTGTGTCCATGGAATAATCTGCAAATCTTCTATTGTATTTGAATATTTTTTTTTGCATTTTGCAACCATCAGAGTGTGGGCCAGACTTGTATTGACTTGTCGTAGTAATATGCAGGGTTTGCTGTTTGTATAAGTGTTCGTGAACAGTTCATGAACAATGTTTGTTTGTTTGTTTATTTGATTGTTTACGAATTTCATTATCAAGGTCATCTGTTCACGACAAAATGGTTGTTCATGAACAGTTCACGAACGTTCATGAACTGTTCATGAACAAATATACATTACTTAGTTTTTTTAGTATTTGAGTTCACATTTCGCTGTCCCATCTTTAATTATTTGGAGCATGCTCACTATTTTGGTATGAAACGACTAAAATTATTACTGGAGTTTCATACCAAAATAAATTATTACACCATGTTACTGGAGATTACTGGTTTCGGGCTCGCCATAAATATAGCCATAAAAATAGCAGCCAATCGTATTGCTTACGTTAGACCGGGTAAAATGCAAACGGGCCGATGCTTACGGGCCGGGTCAAATGCAAATTTGTCTAGTAAGTTGACGAGAAACCTCACGGGCGCTGCGCGCCCGCTCGGTAATTAAATAATTATTTGAGACAAAATAAAAGTTTTCAAGGAGGCATGTATTGTGAAACTCAATCATCACGAGCGTCGAAACCAGGACTGGATAATGCAGCCATATTTTTCAGACTCAATCGATAGGCCTTTGATCGTAGCATGGGAATAATCGCATTTAACCCTATTTGTAACAGGCTCCTGGCCAGTGGCGTATTTAGAAATCAGCCAAGGGGGGGGGGCACATGCTTTTGGATCACAATTCATGGTTTGAGTCTTGTCTTACCAGGGGCGTCGCTACCGGGGGGGGGGGGGGGGGTTGGTGGCGGGGGGCAAGTTCGCTCGGAACTAGTGATGCCAAAAAAAAATCACCAAATGCAGGGATCGGCACCACCACCGCCACCGCACAAAATTTGGTTGGCACCGCACAAAGCCCGGCCAACATCTGGCAGCACCGCACCAGGCCCGGCAGCCTGCCCGCATATCTGCTTTATTCTAGCCTTAAACTCTTAAAATAGGAATAGACAGAAAAGAAAAGGCATGCTTGATGGCATAGCACATGTCCAAATGAGAAGGTTATCTATGGATGATTTGTGGATTGCTAATGGATTGCTATAATTGAAAGTTCGGAGTGCTTCCTCAGTGACGTCACACCTAATGTTAAACCGCCGGGCGATCCACACATAGGAAATGCCGGGACGACGCCCCCTGGTGGCACTGGTGCGCGGTTGCGTATCAGACAAAAATCGGGTCAGCTGATGATTGGCCATGATTGGTGCATTCAAACACCAAAAGAAATACAGGCCAGCTGATGCTCGTTCCTACGATTCCGGAGATACCAAATAACAAATTTACCGGGACCGGAGCAGGGTCGGGAAAGTCGGGATATCGGATTATTTTATATTTCAGCGTTAAATCTGTTAGATGAAACCGGTTGTAACTTATTCATAATAAATTAGTGTATGATATTGATGTTCCCATTGTAATATTCAAAGAGATATAGGTAGACAATGCTTATTTTGTTCAAGAACCATATAGATAATACGTATAAAACCGCTTGAATTATCAGTAAAAAAAAACTTTGTCCTGGTTATCTTGAAATTTACACACAAATGGAGTCCGTGCCGAATGGACACATCATATTTTGGAGTGTGACTTCGGCGCCAAGGGGGGGGGGCCATGGCCCCCATGGCCCCCCCTTAAATACGCCACTGCTCCTGGCTACCCCTATTTGTAACAGCGGGGGGGCGGATTCCACCCCCGGAGATCTCGAGATCTACCCGTCCGATTTTCAAAAATGAAACGGTGTTTGGTTCCCCTCAACACGATCTACATTTCTAAATAATACAAGAAATATAAATTTTGGATAGGGGGCAAAAACGACAAATTTTAGTGGTATTTTTGATCCAACATAGCTTTCATGTTTATCGACCGATTTTAACACAACTAATAAGAATTGATAGAGATTGAATTGGAAATTGATATATGACGGTGACGTTTGCAAATTCAAAAATCATAGGCGTGTGCAGTTCACTCAATATGGGGGTGAAGTAAATGCGTAATAAAACCATTTTTTGATGTTTTTTTTAAATAAATGAAGTTGTATGTGATTGTGATTTTATACAAAACAGTTAAAATCATATTTTTGCCATAGGCGGTACCAGTTTAGTGAAAAAGGGAGGTCAAATTGGAAACAAATATTAACCGCAGACAAGTTGCTACCCAGCGCTATAAATATGTTACTGATCGTAGATAGTTCCTTTTTGCATGTTTCACTTCACCATAAGCGTATCCAGGATCCAAACTGGGGCGGCGCAAGACCTTATGATAAGTATATTATCCGATATTATGATGCTAACTAGTCAACAGTGACTATTTCACTTACAACTTCAATTAACATTGCTTACCCCCTTTTTACCCTACCTGGACTCGCCTATTATCTTATAATCGTTCGTAGAGTAGCCTGTGATGCGTGTTTCATCCGAAAACTGCAGTATTCCACGTCATTACACAAATGAAGTACACCAAGATAAAAGTACAAAATACAGCATCAGATGATAAAAATACAGATGATAAAACAGCGGCAAAAGAGTGCAACACAGACCGATCGCAGGGCTATCGCCTAGCCTCTGGTGTCAGGGCGTTCCAGGCACTCGCGGCTCGGTACATGAAGCTGCGCTTTGCGAATTCTGTCCGCACGCGGGGCAGCTCGAGCTGGCCGCCTTCACTGGCGCGCGTATGGCGGGCGGACACGTCGGCACGCCTTATCACCCGACCACGCAGCGGTTCTGCGGCGCTGCACTGGGGGCAGTGATGAGGTGGCGCACAGCGGCAATGTCACGTTCGTTGATCATGTCATCAACATTAGGCCACCCGAGCTCCCGTAATGACGGGGTGACATGATCGCGCCGGCCGAGGCCAGTCACAATGCGGACACCGAAGTTGATCGCCTTTTGCACGCGCTGCCTCTGTGCCGCGGTACAGTTTCCCCACACCGTTATGCAATAACAGATGTGAGGGAAGACGGGAGCCATTCTAAGCATCCTAACCTAACCTAACCAAAAAAATTTCATTTGAAGTTTTGTCGTGAAGAAGTTTTTGCTTTGGAAGTTTTGACGTAATAAGTTTTGTCGCTTGGAAGTTTTGCCATTAACCCGGCAGTCACTGGGGTATATTCTGTAACACGACTCACTGGGGGGGGGGGGGGGGGGGGGGGGTAGCCCCCCTGGTATCTTCAGAACCAATGATCGCAGCGGGACGCGCAAGGCGGCATTCGAAAGCGCTCAATGAGATAAGCCTAACACAAACTTTACAAAATCAAATTAAGGTCACATGTCAGGTCAGGGTCAAGTCAAACGTCAAAATCGAGGTATTTGAGTTTATGGACAATACTTGCCATCCATGGCCTTCGATTGCGCCTATAATCACCCAAAGTGCAGTCAAAGGTATGATACATATCCCACATGAGCTAAAATGACATTGTTGGAAAAGATCAAGGTCAAAGTCAGGTCACAAAAGGTCACTACACACAAAATATCTACGAAAGTCATGCAGCACATGTCTTATGGATGCTTTTACGCGTATAATTCGATAGTAGTAGTCATTTTACCACCTGACTTTATTTACGTGAAATTAGTGTTAAGCTCAGATCAAGTTCAGGTCACTGAAGGTAAAAATTTGAAATTGATAAATCAAAATAAAAAAGCATGTTTCTACATCAGTTTTATCTTTTAAAAAAACAGTGCTGGCATTTATTTGTCTGTATCCGGTCAATAAAAGCCAAACTACGCAATTTCAAAATATGACGTCATGATTTACCCATACTTTATATGCCATGACAGTCAAAAAAGATATCATTTTGAAATGTGGTATGGTAGTTGCCCATATGTCGTTATCTGACATATATTCCGTTTTTTTCAATATCTTTGACAAATTGGATTTTGTGTGCATTTTTTCAAAAAAGTGTTTTTTTTTGGGTCAAAAACCATTTTTTTTGCCATTTCGAGATAGCTGGTTTGTAGCCCTTGCAATGTTCTACCTTTTAGCGCTTTTCGATTGCATTTTGCGTCAAATTCGGCATTTGTCCGGCTTGCAAAGTTTAGCCGATTTTGGTGTAAAAATCGTGTTTAGTGACGTCACTAAATTCACTATATCTCACAAAATTATGACGAACTTTTTTAGTTTTCTCTTTCAAAAGGTGTAAAAATGATGTTCGGATAGGTCTGAAAGTTTGGCGTCGATATCTGCATTAGTTGTTGAGATATTCCTAATATTCCTAAGGGGGGGGGGGGGCTTAACCCCCCCCCCCAGTGACTCGGGGGTTAAAGTTTTGCCGTTTAGAAGTTTTGGGATTGGAAGTTATTTCATTGGAAGTTTTGACGCAAAGAAGTTTTTTCAATTAGAAGTTTTTCCATTGGCAGTTTTGACGCGTGGAAGTTTTGACTTGGAAGTTCTGTCGTTAGAAGTAAATCCTTAGAAGTTTTGTCTGCACACCATATTTCAGCTCAGTATTGGTAAGCTGCCATATGTATAAACACACTGTTTAACACGGGCCCTGGAGGGCCTCTGATAATTACACGCCCTGGAGGGGGGGCGGATTTCGCCCTCCCCCCCTATGATCTCGAAAACCACGCAACGTAGCGACAAGCGGGAAACGCCGTTAGATAGCTCGAGACAAGCTCTTTCGAAAGTATTTCGTTTTTTTCAAGTTAATATTGAGGTCACCAGAGGTCATAAAGGGTCAGATTTTCAAGTTTTCAAGACTTCGGTTCGAACTCGGTTAATCGGTTCATAAGTGTCCTCAGACTTGAGCTCAGGTCAATAGTTTAGGCTCCAGAGGTCATCGAATGTCAAAAAGGTGATTTTGTTTTCAAAACTGTTTTCCCAAAATAACCTTTAACCTAATAAAGATAAAGCAATAATGTTTACGCCATCGCGTGTGTCTTGTCAAGGCGCTTCGAATCATATTCATGGTGACCTGGTTAGGTCAACTGAGAAATTTGACCTCAGGTCAAGGTCAAGTGGTGACCCAAGTTGGTCATGTTGCATATTGGGAGACGTGTCTCGACGAGACAAACATATTGGTACCATTTTCTCTTCTCTATCTTCATTATGTCGATAGTTATTGATAAAACCGTGTTGGCGGTCACAAAGTTGACCTGACCTTAGGTCACCGATATTAGAAATCCGAGATAAACATATTGTTGGTATCTATGACCTCATGAAGTCCTGCAAGATTGAAACCGATCGGCGTAAAACTGTGGCTGTGGTACTACTTCAAACGTTTTGGAGTTGATGTCATCACGTGACCTGGTCTGGTGACCTGACCTGACATGACCTGAGGCCAAGAATTTTACATTATTCGGTAAGTTCATTTCTAAACAGGTTTACAAAAAACGGCGGCGCTGCGCGCCGCCGTTTTTACGCTATCCTCGAAAAACCGTAGGGGTGGGCGGATTTCGCCCCCCTCCAGGGCGCGTGTTAATACAATAAGAATAAACAAACACATCTTCGATAAACACACCTTGAATAACTTAAGTCGGAGACAGTGACACCAGCCCAGGAACGTGGGAACGTCACGAAAGGGGGGGGGCAGTGAAACTGCCTAAGCCTAAGTTAGTATAGCCTAAGTTACAGTAGTTAATCGTATGGAGCTTTGGTGCTTAAAGGGACTATCCCACCTTAACATTATATTTGAATTGAGATAGCCATTTTGATGGCTTGGCATTTCAATTAAGTATGGTAGCAGTTAAAACAACCACAATGATCTAATCAAACAGATATTCGAGTTTGATTTTGACATCTGTAAAAAATAAGGTTCATGTTTATTTAAATAGGGACTCTAAACCGACAGCGTCGTCTCTTTACCCAACTGGCAATGATAGTCGACTTGTTTTAAGGTCAGCCTTGGAATATTTTCGTCTTTCATTTCTTGATCCCCGGGTGGTTCGCAATCTAAGCCAATCTAGACACCGGTTGGTTCGCTTTTTCTGCGCAATAGATGTCGACAAAAAATTGTGCCATACATTTGGCAGCACAAAGGATTTCCCTATTATTAAACAAAATCATATGACGTCACCAACCCAACTTTCCGCTTAAAACTACAAGTTGAATATCTTCCAAGATAAACATTTATTTTCGGAAGAAAAAAATCACGAACATGTTCAGCTGACCTCGCCTGACATGTAGACATACAATTAAGTGTGATTCGACAACTTTCACAAGGGTGGGACAGTCCCTTTAAGGGTACCTATATAGGTTAAAACCAAGGTGTTAAAACCTTGGTGTCGGACAGTTCCAAAAATTGGATGTCATGCCTTTGGTAATGGTTTGCTATCTTCACTTCATGCCCAACATTTGTTAATACAAATAGCATGAATTTGTCTAGCCTTCAGCGTGTCTGACCTTTAATCAGTTTGCCCTATATTCACTGACATTTGTAAGCATTGCATGGCTGTCTGATCTGATATTATTAATTATAACAGGAGATATGTTTAACTACCATAGGTTTGGATTGCCAAACGCTGGACATGTTTGGGTAACACTTCAGTAATTCACCTTCTCAGTTAATGGTGTTCTTGAGGTCCCTAATAGAAGAAGAGAGTAGTATTACAACAGGCAGAAAAGTGTACCAGTAATACCAAAGCTATGACGTAACCAAAAACGATACATAATCGAGCCTGACCTAACCTTTACAGCAATTACGGTCGCAGGGATCAAGTTTATAACGCCCCGCTCGCATTCGCTTGCTGCCAAGGCCATATATAGGAGGTAGAGTCATCCCGCGATTCTACAGAATCGTGACGTCAGAGCGTGACGTAGTTCGGGTCAATCGGCCTCCTCAGCCATTGCAGTTAATGCTATTTTGGGATAAATAAATATAAATAAATAAATAAAAATAGCTCAGAAAGTAAAAATGTTACGTAAAAGCGAAAGACAGTGTTGGAAAGCTCAAAACAAGGCGAATCGAAATTATGCTGATCATTTTAGGCTCAGGTCAATATTGAGGTCACTAGAGGTCAGCAAAAGTCAGGGCCTTGTTCACGGTCCCCCTGCGGTTCGGCGGTCACCAGCTGAGGCTCTAAGCCCTGCCCCTTCGATGAACTTTTGATTTGACCTAAACCACGTGAAATTGGTATGAATCGACGCGTCCTGACAAGGCAAACACGGTGACATCAAAATAATTTATGTATCTTTATTTGCTAAAAAGTTATTTGCGAAAAACAGTTTTAACCGACCGCAGACGACATGCGCCATAATTGACTACTGGAGTGACGTAGAAAGGGTTTCTGGACACGTTACGGAGATAGCGATGACACCCTCTGTTGCTGCGCTGCGGAACCTACCGGGCCGGGGGGGGGGGCTGTTGCCCCCCCCCCCCCCCCCCCCCCCCAGACCATCTTGTAGAGTCAAAGATAACCCACTTTTCAGTCTGTCATAATATTAGGGCCAGCTGACTACTCTTCTTATATTAGGGACCTCAAGGACTGGGGAAGTGAATTACCATAAACTGGGAGAGTGAATTACTGAACTGAACTACTGAACCCATGTTGTGGTCCAGTAGGGATATGCCCTAGACCACTATTTACACGAACTGAACTGAACTACTGAACCCATGTTTGTGGTCCAGTAGGGATATGCCCTAGAGCACTATTTACACGAACTGAACTGAACTACTGAACCCATGTTTGTGGTCATGGTAATGTAGGGATATGCCTAGATCACTATTTACACGTCATCGGGATGTTTTCTTGGTTTCAGGTAGTTTGACCCTACAATGGTTCATCCTCAGCCCCCTGCATGTGTCACGTGACCATGACGGGGCGGAGCATGACTAATTTAGGGTGTGTCATATCGACAACTTTTTTATCAGTTCAAATTCTTTTGCTGATTTTCCTAGTCCCTGTGTACATGGAAACCCATTGGTGTGATTTTTTTTTCCCTGTATTGGAAATTCGAGCGGCGAAGGCGGAAACAATTTGCATGTGTTTGGTGGCGCCCGGCGCTGCAGTCTCCATGTTGGATGTAATACATACGTTCACACTAACACCAGCCGCGCGAGCGATCGTCGGCCCGTGGCGACCGACACCGTTTGGCGGTTAAAATTGAATCGTCATTTCTGGATTAAGGGGAATTTCGATGCTATCGTTGGTGGATTTCATTTTTTGAGACGGTTTTACGGACTTACATATGTTCAGTGGTCTCTTTCAAGAGGTTCTCCGCTGACAGCTGTCGCAAGGTCAGCTCGGGCAGGGAGAGGGAAATGAGAGTGCGGGAGGACAAAGGCGACGACGCGAGAGGGATCTCGGGTGTCACCTCCGTCGACTCCACCAGGCGTCCGCTTTCTTGGGCATGCACTGTCGCCTGAGGCACGCGCGCAGGCGACGTGCGCGTGCCAGTTTGGTTTCGACTGCAGCGTGAGTGGACGTGAGAGTTGCGCTTCATTGTGAATCTGACCATCCGTACAGCAGTGATGCCTTTGCGTAGAAAGGCGAAACATTTTTCCATCGGATCTCCTAGCGTCTTACCGGTAAATATCCTGCCTACGAACAGATACGTTGTGAATTACGTAAGGCTGTTGGCAGAAGAAACAAAATGTGAGCGGGCAACTACTGCATGTTTGTGTAAAACAGCAGAAGCGGTGATTGCAATATGGTGAGGGTATACCCATAATCTAAGTGCATATTGTGGTTCGGAAGATCAGGCAAGCCTACGAAAGATTTTGCCGATTGAATAAGACGCCCAAAAGAAACTGGGACGCAAAAACGAAACAAATTCTTTCAGAAGAGAAACTTTTCAACAAGCTATTCGACATCGCCAGCTGCCGCTGTAAGGATCTGCGAAGCTGTAACTGCCCACTGTCAAGCCACGTGCCGCCAGCGGAAATCACATTCCTTCGAGACCAGAGGAGCTCGCAAGATGAAACTGGGTGGCGTAGACTACGAGGAGACGAGCAGGCTATGCAAGACTGCAAATATCAGGCAGAAACGGGAGCGGAACGAGGGACGCGATGATGCAGATCAAGCTGGCCTTTCCCACGTCCGTGCGTCTCTCACCATCGACATGGACGAGGCTGGCCTGGGAGACTCACCAGCGACAACCGACACTAACGACAACAGCAATAAGGCTGACGCAAGTGAATCCGGGATGTCAGACTGTATACAGGAGCCAAACAACGATGATTTGACAAACACTGCACTGGCAGCCAACAGGTATGGCTTGTCTAACCGTGCTGTAGCGGCTGTCATCAACGGCTTCCAAATGGATATCGGTCGCGTGTCACGCGGTAAAACAAAGCTTCTGGTCGACCCGAACAATGTTTAGAGGCAGCGATGCCGGGCAAGACAAAACGAAGTGGCGACACGGGACCAACAGCATAGAGGTACTGAGCTCAAGGCCCTTTACTTTGACGGACGGCATGATCAAACAAGCACCGGCCGAGGCGGCGACAAGGCAGCTGATGAACACGCTGCTGTGGTGACGGAACCAGGAAATTAATGTCACCCACTTCACGCCAGTTTCTGTTAAAGCAATTGACCAAGTCAATGAACTGATAAACGTCGCCACCGGCTACGGAGACTCCGTTCGCGTCCTGGGCTGCGATGGCGCGGCTGTCAACACGGGCAGATCTGGCGGAATTTGCCGGCTCTTCGAAATAATTCAAGACAAAACGGTCCATTGGTTTGTCTGCCAGTTACGCTGGAATGAGCTCGTGCTGAGAGAGGTGTTCCGGGAGTTGGACGGCAAAACCAGCGGACCCGGGTCATTTACGGGGCAAGGCGGCCAGCGGATCCATGCACCGGCTCTCCCGTGAAGTTCCGCCCGGTGAGCGGCCCAGAGCTGGTGCTGCCGGACAGCGTCATCGCCGACCACAGTAGCGACCAACTCCTGCTGTATCAGCTCACCAGGGCCTTGCAGACTGACAATATCGCTCCAAAGGAGGCGTGCAAGAAGATCTGTCCTCTGAACCATGCAAGGTAAGTATATAAATTGTATTTCTACTTTGCACTCCAACTATGTGGGCTTCAAAGCCCTTCACGCCCCGCGCATGGCTATCTAGAAGCCCACAGGGACCTTCAAAAATGTTGCCATTAACGCCCGCAAGAGCGCGTAAACGTAAAATACCAGTCCTGCCTACCTTTTTCTATCGATTATTCATATGCACTGTTTTGGGCTTGACATGTTCGTTTGTATTTGATCAAGTGGTTAACAAATGTAATGCAATCTACCAATGAGATTTGAAATAAGTAAAACCTTCAAAGCCCATACAATACAAACTATTGGTTCAAGCTTCGAAAGTCCTAAAAAGCCATGCTGTTTTTAAAACTGCAGTTTCTGGGCATTTAAAATATAACTCTTACAGAGTTTGCGCTCTTTCTCCAGGTGGTTGACACCAAGGCTATAGAACAAGGTTGATACTGGCTGCACGGCTCCTCCGCCTGTATATCGGCACCGAGTCGCCTTCAGCGAACCTGTGCCTGATAGTGCAGTACCTGGTGCGCCACTACATTCCTGTGTGGTTTCGCATCAGAAGACACAGCAAGTGCACCGAGGGTCCCAGCAACCTGCTGTTCAGTCTGCAGCCACTGCGAGACCTGCCGCAGCCGTTGCTGAGCATAATACGGCCCGTCATCCAGCGTAACGCGTACTGGTCACACCCGGAGGCGCTACTGCTCGCCATGGTGGCAGATCCGGTCCGTGCGCGTGCCGTTCCTACACGGCAATACCGGCGGCAGACGCAGGAGCGAGTCCGACCCTACGTCCTTCCGGCAGTAAACATGCCGGCAGAAGACATCACACAGCTGATTGACTGGCAGAGCTCGTCACGGAGCCTCCACTGACAGCTAACCTATCTGACGCCGCGTTGCTGGATATCGTGCAGACACCGTTGCAAGTAGATCACTATCCGGTGCACACTGGGCCTCATCTGCAGCCGCCTTCGTCACCGCCAGCAGCTTGTCACCGTCGTTAGCAAACGGTCGTGGTCACTGGATGCATGAAGTAAGACCTTTGTGAATGATGGCTAGCGATGCTGTATCGTTTGACTTATGAACAATGTGTGCGACCGTTGTCCAAATGGAAAGCCCAGCCCTGCTCTCTGTAGTTATATCCGTCTGAACGGTGTCTGTCGCCGTTAGCAGACAATGGCGCGCGCGGCTGGTATTAGTGTCACTGTATGCATTACACCCAACACGGAGACTGCAACGCCGGGCGCCACAGAAAACATGCAAATTGTTTCAGCCTTCGCCGTTCGAATTTTCAATACAGGGCAAAACGAATCACACCAATGGGCTTCCATGGACACAGGGACAAGGACAATCAACGGAAGAATTTAATATGTTACTAGTGACACACCCTAAATTGACCATATATCCAAAGGTTGGTCCAAAGGGACCAGGTCCATAGGTTGATTTTTTTTTTGGCGCACTTCGGCTATTGTTTTGCCGTGCTAATCACGTGATACATTTCTTATTGCTTAACAGTCAACTCCTCATATTAATTTATTACTAACCAATATATTAATATTGGTCAGTAATAAATTAATATGAGGTGTTTCCGCCTGCGGTCTCTCTTGTAGAATTGTGAATACACACGCAACTGGCCTGTGATTGAGACATGTATTGTACATGTATTCTATACGTTGAGTATGGTTTCTGTAAGAAACAAACAAAACAAAACAATATTAAACAAGCATGAAGAAAAACCTTCACGTGGCGACAAATTCATAACATCAATTAGAAATCAAACGATAGTGAAACAACATAAACTCAGTGGTGAAAAGTTTGATATAAATAATAAAAGCATATTTCATCAAACATATCATAAATACCCAGCCTCACCGACTGTTGCACCACAAGGCAGGCAGAAAACGTCAACCTCCAATCTCGTCGCCCCAAATCCATGAAATGGCACAAAACAGCTGACGCCCGCCACTAGTTTGAACGAGGACTGAACAAGAACGCAAACAGAGCTGCGAGACTGGTCACAAACACACTTCCAAGAACCTCAACAGACAAGCTACGACTCGAACTTGGATGGGACAGTCTCAAGACTACACGTAAAATTCACAGGTTATTACTATATACGGACAGATAAAGAACAACACAATTTGTATACCAGAATATATTAGAAACATGATTCCCGAAACAAGACTAAAAGATATGAGACGAACTCTAAGAAATGCGAAGTTACTGACACTGCCACATTTCCGGACCTCCATGTATCAGAAAGCTTTCATCCCGAAGACATCCCAAAACTGGAACTCCCTGCCCCAATCTATCAACGCTGGCAGGACCGGAAGCAGTTTAAACGCAGCATCACAACACTATACGGCACACCGCACCCTCCACACTATTTCACTTTAGGTATGAAACTAGGTAATACACTACACACACAGCTCAGACTGGGGATGTCAAGGCTAAATGCACATCAATATTCTATACAAAGAAACCCGGACCTGTTCCTGTGGCCATAATCAGGAAAACACAAATCACTTCATTCTAGACTGCCCACGTTTCACTTCAGCAAGAACGGATCTTTTCAGACAGGATTCATCACATCTCAATGTCGACTTTCAAACATTACCCAACACAATGAAAATAAATATACTCCTTCTGGGTCATAACACAACAAAAGACTCTGCACTGTTAATCGCCAATGACTTCCAAAAATTCCTGCTTATTACTTGTCGCCTGTTGTAAAACTGAATCCACGGATCTGCGCCGACATAATCATCCATGACTGACTCGCCTTCACCGGACAGAAAAGCTGGACTTCACTAAGGTGGTGGTGCCGAGACTTAACACGCGCCCTGGAGGGCCTCTGATAATTACACGCCCTGGAGGGGGGGGGGGCGGATTTCGCCCACCCCTATGATCTCGAAAACCACGCAACGTAGCGACAAGCGGGACACGACGTTAGATAGCTCTAGACAAGCTCTTTCGAAAGTATTTCGTTATTTTTTTTCAGGTCAATATTGAGGTCACCAGAGGTCATCAAGGGTCAGATTTTCAAGTTTCCAAGACTTCGGTTCGGAACACTCCCAAATATCTCGGGAACTATGACAGTTAGCAGCAAACGGAAAAAGAAATCGAAAGTCATTGAAAAATGCAATCGACAGAAGTGTCCTCAGATTTGAGCTCAGGTCAATAGTTTAGGCTCCAGAGGTCATCGAATGTCAAAAGGGTGATTTTGTTTTCCAAACTGTTTTCCCCAAATAACCTTTTACCTAATAAAGATAAAGCAATAATGTTTACGCCATCGCGTGTGTCTTGTCAAGGCGCTTCGAATCATATTGATGGTGACCGGGTTAGGTCAACTGAGAAATTTGACCTCAGGTAAAGGTCAAGTGGTGACCCAAGTTGGTCATGTTGCATATTGGGAGACGTGTCTCGACGAGACAAACATATTGGTACCGTTTTTTCTTCTCTATCTTCATTATGTCGATAGTTATTGATAAAACCGTGTTGGCGGTCACAAAATTGACCTGACCTTAGGTCACCGATATTAGAAATCCGAGACAAACAAATTGTTGGTATCGATGACCTTATGAAGTCCTGCAAGATTGAAACCGATCGGCGTAAAACTGTGGCTGTGGTACTACTGCAAACGTTTTGGAGTTGATGTCATCACGTGACCTGGTCTGGTGACCTGACCTGAGATGACCTGAGGCCAATAATTTTACATAATGCGGGGGAAGTTCATTTCTAAAAAGGTATACAAAAAACGGTGGCGCTGCGCGCCGCCGTTTTTGCGCTATCCTCGAAAAACAAGAGGGGTGGGCGGATTTCGCCCCCCCCCCCCCCTCCAGGGCGCGTGTTAAGCTTTGGCTTTTGCACCATCACCTGGACAATCATTGTCATCATCGCATCATAGCAATAAATGTTGTTGTTGTTGTTGTTGTTGTTAACACATTAGTTAACGCGTAACTGGCTTATAAATGTCAAAACATTATTTTATGACAATAACACTACTAATTTCGGTAACAGAATAAGCGTCTCGACACTTACATGTAATAAAACACTTCCAAACTTCTACAAGTGCCAGCACTCGGACTCAGCATGGTACGCGTACTCATCGGGAAAATAGTCACCACTGGACCAGTCCAATATTCGGCCGAGGGTTCACTCCGCTCAGCCGCCGTATCGGCGGCGGCCGGCGAGTCCTAGCCGTCTAGTGGCACCGCCTGTAACTAATCGTTCATAAACAGAACACACACACACACACACACACGTAAGCGTCCCGATCGCCCTGGCGCCAGTTCGGACATATACATTGGCGCCGCTACAATGAGGAGTTGACTTTATATATGTCAATATGAATGTTAACAATTTTGTATTGCATTAGCTGAGGAAGGGCTTGGTCACATGATAAATGCAGCCATATTTTGTTTGTATTGAATAGGGAGGGTCTAAAAAACTGTCCAGATTAGCAGGCAAGCCTATGCTCCGAAACTACTGGACCGATCTGAGCGATTTTTTTCACCATTAAATTTTAACTAGTCGGAATGTGTGCCGTTTTGCGTGTTATCCACTTTAGTCCAATCTAAATGGACCAAATTGGAACAAAATCTTTAGTTCAAATTTGCAGGCAAGCCCAGGCACGTAGCCAGGATTTCGTCCAGGGGGGGGGGGCGGCGCCTCGAAAGGGCCCCTTCCCGAGCGTTGAAAGGGCCCCTTCCCAAGCGTTGAAAGCCCCCCCCCCCCCAAAAAAAAAAAAAAATATATATATATATATATATATATATATATATATATATATATATATATATATATATATATATATATATAT
>JAXIVJ010006866.1:5000-57500 GCA_036785665.1 Chirona hameri
ATATACACACACATATACACACACATATACACCACACATATACACACACATATACACACACATATACACACACATATACACACACATATACACACACATATACACGACACATATACACACACATATACACACACATATACACACATCATATACAACTATCACATATACACAATATACACATACATATACACATATACACAACACATATACACATATACACATATACACATATACACATCATATACCACACATATACACATATACACATATCACATATACACATATACACATATACACATATACACATATACACATATACACATATACACATATACACATATACACATACACATATACACATATACACATATACACATATACACATATACACATATACACATATACACATATACACATATACACATATACACATATACACATATACACATATACACATATACACATATACACATATACACATATACACATATACACATATACACATATACACATACACATATACACATATACACATATACACATATACACATATACACATATACACATATACACTATATACACATATACACATATACACATATACACATATACAACATATACACATATACACATATACATATATAACATATACATATACACATATACATATACACATATAACATATACATATACATATACACATATACACATACACATTATACATATACATATACACATATACATATACATATACACATATACACATATACATATACACATATACATATACATATACACATATACATATACATATACACATATACATATACACATATACATATACACACATATACATATACACACATATACATATACACACATATACATATACACACATATACATATACACACATATACATATACACACATATACATATACACACATATACATATACACACATATACATATACACACATATATACACACATATATACACACCCGCCCCGCCCCGCCCCACCCGCCACAACCCACACCCTACTTTGCAGCGATCTGTCAACTTCTTACGGAGTGACGATTCCTGTGTCAGTATTGTGGTGCAAGTTTCTCTGTATACGTATATGTGTGTAAGCGCAGCTGTGACTGTGACTGACTGTGTGACTGTGGCAGTGACTGTGACACAGCCCGCTCCGCCCGTCTGTCCGTCGATATGTGACTGTGACTGTGACACAGCCCGCTCTGCCTGTCTGTCCGTCGATATGTGGCAGTGACTGTGACACAGCCTGCTCCGCCTGTCTGTCCATCGATTGCGTCTGTGACAGTGACTGTGACACAGCCCGCTCCGCCCGTCTGTCCGTCGATATGTGGCAGTGACTGTCACACAGCCCCGCTCCGCCTGTCTGTCCGTCGATATGTGGCAGTGACTGTGACACAGCCCGCTCCGCCTGTCTGTCCGTCGATATGTGGCAGTGACTGTCACACAGCCCGCTCCGCCTGTATGTCCGTCGATATGTGGCAGTGACTGTGACACAGCCCGCTCCGCCTGTCTGTCCATCGATTGCGTCTGTGACAGTGACTGTGACACAGCCAGCTCCGCCTGTCTGTCCGTCCATTGTGTCTGTGACAGTGACTGTGACACATCCCGCTCCGCCCGTCTGTCCGTCGATATGTGGCAGTGACTGTGGACACAGCCCGCTCCGCCTGTCTGTCCGTCCATTGTGTCTGTGACTGTGACACAGCCCGCTCTGCCTGTCTGTCCGTCGATATATGACTGTGACACAGCCCGCTCCGCCTGTCTGTCCGTCGATATGTGACAGTGACACTGCCCGCTCCGCCTGTCTGTCCGTCGATATGTGACTGTGACTGTCACACAGCCCGCTCCGCCTGTCTGTCCGTCGATATGTGACAGTGACTGTGACACAGCCCGCTTCGCCCGTCTATCCGTCCATTGTGTCTGTGACTGTGACACAGCCCGCTCCGCCCGTCTGTCCGTCGATCTGTGACAGTGACTGTGACACAGCCCGCTCCGCCTGTCTGTCCGTCGATATGTGACTGTGACACTGCCCGCTCCGCCTGTCTATCCGTCCATTGTGTCTGTGACTGTGACACAGCCCGCTCCGCCTGTCTGTCCGTCGATTGTGTGTCTGTGACAGTGACTGTGACACAGGTGACGCTGTACTGCCTCAGGTAGGCACACCGAACATCACTGTACTGCCTCAGGTAGGCACACCGAACATCGCTGTACTGCCTCAGGTAGGCACACCGAACATCGCTGTATTTCCTCAGGTAGGCACACCAAACATCGCTGCTCGTTCTGCGCTGCCTCAGGTAGGCACACCGAACATCGCTGTACTTCCTCAGGTAGGCACACCGAACATCGCTGTACTTCCTCAGGTAGGCACACCGAACATCGCTGTACTGCCTCAGGTAGGTACACAGAACATCGCTGTACTGCCTCAGGTAGGCACACCGAACATCGCTGTACTTCCTCAGGTAGGCACACCCAACATCGCTGTACTGCCTCAGGTAGGCACACCGAACATCGCTGCTCCCGCTGTACTGCCTCAGGTAGGCACACCGAACATCGCTGTACTGCCTCAGGTAGGCACACTGAACATCGCTGTACTGCCTCAGGTAGGCACACCGAACATCGCTGTACTGCCTCAGGTAGGCACACCGAACATCACTGCTCCCGCTGTACTGCCTCAGGTAGGCACACCGAACATCGCTGTACTGCCTCAGGTAGGCACACCGAACATCGCTGTACTGCCTCAGGTAGGCACACCGAACATCGCTGCTCCCGCTGTACTGCCTCAGGTAGGCACACCGAACATCGCTGTACTGCCTCAGGTAGGCACACCGAACATCGCTGTACTTCCTCAGGTAGGCACACCTAACATCGCTGTACTGCCTCAGATAGGCACACCGAACATCGCTACTCGGTCTGCGCTGCCTCAGGTAGGCACACCCAACATCGCTGTACTTCCTCAGGTAGGCACACTGAACATTGCTGTACTGCCTCAGGTAGGCACACCGAACATCGCTGTACTTCCTCAGGTAGGCACACCGAACATCGCTGCTCCCGCTGTACTTCCTCAGATAGGCACACCGAACATCGCTGTACTGCCTCGGGTAGGCACACCGAACATCGCTGTACTGCCTCAGGTAGGCACACCGAACATCGCTGTACTTCCTCAGGTAGGTACACAGAACATCGCTGTACTGCCTCAGGTAGGTACACCGAACATCGCTGCTCCCGCTGTACTTCCTCAGGTAGGCACACTGAACATCGCTGTACTGCCTCAGGTAGGCACACTGAACATCGCTGTACTTCCTCAGGTAGGCACACCGAACATCGCTGTACTGCCTCAGGTAGGCACACCGAACATCGCTGTACTTCCTCAGGTAGGCACACCGAACATCGCTGTACTTCCTCAGGTAGGTACACTGAACATCGCTGTACTACCTCAGGTAGGCACACCGAACATCGCTGTACTGCCTCAGGTAGGCACACTGAACATCGCTGCACTGCCTCAGGTAGGCACACCGAACATCGCTGTATTGCCTCAGGTATGCACACCGAACATCGCTGTAGTTCCTCAGGTAGGCACACCGAACATCGCTGTACTGTCTCAGGTAGGCACACCGAACATCGCTGTACTGCCTCAGGTAAGCACACCGAACATCGCTGTACTGCCTCAGGTAGGTACACTGAACATCGCTGTACTACCTCAGGTAGGCACACCGAACATCGCTGTACTGCCTCAGGTAGGCACACTGAACATCGCTGCACTGCCTCAGGTAGGCACACCGAACATCGCTGTACTTCCTCAGGTAGGCACACTGAACATCGCTGTACTACCTCAGGTAGGCACACCGAACATCGCTGTACTGCCTCAGGTAGGCACACCGAACATCGCTGTACTGCCTCAGGTAGGCACACCGAACATCGCTGTACTTCCTCAGGTAGGCACACTGAACATCGCTGTACTACCTCAGGTAGGCACACTGAACATCGCTGTACTGCCTCAGGTAGGTACACTGAACATCGCTGTACTACCTCAGGTAGGCACACCGAACATCGCTGTACTGCCTCAGGTAGGCACACTGAACATCGCTGCACTGCCTCAGGTAGGCACACCGAACATCGCTGTACTGCCTCAGGTAAGCACACCGAACATCGCTGTATTGCCTCAGGTATGCACACCGAACATCGCTGTAGTTCCTCAGGTAGGCACACCGAACATCGCTGTACTGCCTCAGGTAGGCACACTGAACATCGCTGTACTGCCTCAGGTAGAAACACCGAACATCGCTCCCTGTGCACTGTCAGCAAAATTAATGTTCCTGATGCGTGCATTTTGTTGTGTTGGGCTACCGTGAAATGCCGACGAATATAGTTAGTTGTATCATGTTTAGGTGAATACTAGATCAACGTATACTAATTATTAATTGGAGATCTTGTAGAAATTGTACCTGGGTGATGTTGTGCTGGTGCGATCTGGGCCATTGTCTGTTACGATCGCCTGCCCTCTGCCGACGACTCGGCGGTAGCATGTGGTCCGTCTATCCGTCTGTCAGACACTGATACCTTGTCTAGCTCGTCTGCCTGTGTCCAACGGACTGGGGCCATCTGACTTCTGTCTGTTTCCATCTGACTGTCTATGTCTGTGTCCAACGGACTGGGGCCATCTGACTTCTGTCTGACGGTGTCTATCTGTTTCCATCTGACTGTCTATGTCTGTGTCCAACGGACTGGGGCCATCTGACTTCTGTCTGTTTCCATCTGACTGTGTATGTCTGTGTCCAACGGACTGGGGCCATCTGACTTATGTCTGTTTCCATCTGACTGTCTATGTCTGTGTCCAACGGACTGGGGCCATCTGACTTATGTCTGTTTCCATCTGACTGTCTATGTCTGTGTCCAACGGACTGGGGCCATCTGACTTCTGTTTCCATCTGACTGTGTATGTCTGTGTCCAACGGACTGGGGCCATCTGACTTATGTCTGTTTCCATCTGACTGTCTATGTATGTGTCCAACGGACTGGGGCCATCTGACTTCTGTCTGTTTCCATCTGACTGTGTATGTATGTGTCCAACGGACTGGGGCCATCTGACTTCTGTCTGACGGTGTCTGTCTGTTTCCATCTGACTGCGTATGTCTGTGTCCAACGGACTGGGGCCATCTGACTTCTGTCTGACGGTGTCTGTCTGTTTCCATCTGACTGTCTATGTCTGTGTCCAACGGACTGGGGCCATCTGACTTATGTCTGTTTCCATCTGACTGTCTATGTGTGTGTCCAACGGACTGGGGCCATCTGACTTCTGTCTGTTTCCATCTGACTGTGTATGTCTGTGTCCAACGGACTGGGGCCATCTGACTTCTGTCTGACGGTGTCTGTCTTTTTCCATCTGACTGTGTATGTCTGTGTCCAACGGACTGGGGCCATCTGACTTCTGTCTGACGGTGTCTGTCTGTTTCCATCTGACTGTGTCTCTGTTTCCATCCGACTGTGTCTGCCTGTTTCCATCTGACTGTCTGTCTATTTCCATCTGACTGTGTCTGTCTGTTCCATCTGACTGTGTCTATCTTTTTCCATCTTACTGGGTCTGCCTGTTTCCATCTGTTTCCATCTGACTGTGTCTGCCTGTTTCCATCTGACTGTGTCTGTCTGTTTCCATCTGACTGTGTCTGTCTGTTTCAGACAGACGTCTGTTTCCATCTGACTGTGTCTCTGTTTCCATCTGACTGTCTGTCTCCATATGACTGTCTCTGTTTCCATCTGACTGTGTCTCTGTTTCCATCTGACTGTGTCTCTGTTTCTATCTGACTGTGTCTGTCTGTTTCCAGCTGTCTGTTTCCATCTGACTGTGTCTATCTGACTGTTCTCAATCTTCTTCCATCTTGTACATGTGGACTTCCAAACCATAAGATAAAAGATAATGTATTTCTCATCTAAACAAAATCACATTCCACAGTGCAACTGTCCCAGTCCTTCAATCAAACTTATTACACATCAGACAGGACGCAGGCACAACCACAAGCAATACGAAACGACCGGACATTTCGAGCAACGACCTTCAGCACTAAACGACGCACTTCTAACCAACCAACAGACAACCGATGCCAGATATTTCAAACGAGTACCACACTTAGTCGATGATCACCATCTTTGCACCAGTGGGCACCACTGCCACAGAGCCCCCTCTCCTGTTGGGCAGCTCTCCGGACCTCTTGCAGTGCCCCACCCCTTCAGTCTGTGTTCCAGACTGCCCTCTAGCCGCGGTGGGTCGGAGCAGCTCTCCGGACCCCTTGCAGTGCCCCACCTCTTCAGTCTGTGTTCCAGACTGCCCTCTAGCCGCGGTGGGTCGGAGCAGCTCTCCGGATCCCTTGCAGTGCCCCACCCCTTCAGTCTGTGTTCCAGACTGCCCTCTAGCCGCGGTGGGTCGGAGCAGCTCTCCGGACCCCTTGCAGTGCCCCACCCCTTCAGTCTGTGTTCCAGACTGCCCTCTAGCCGCGGTGGGTCGGAGCACTGAGCACCACCAGCCCGCGGTCCACCACCGGCTGGTAGGCCAGGCGCGTCTTCGAGTCGACCACGGTCGGGTCATCGATCACCACCAGCTCAATCAGGGGCGGCTCCCGCAGGCTCTGCTGTGGGAAAAGACGGTCACGGTCAAGTGGGACACGGCAAGACGGGACTCCGTGATATGGGTCACGGTCAGATGGGACACGGCCAGATGGGACTCCGTGAGAGGGGTCGCAGTCAGGTGGGACACGGTCAGGTGGGACTCCGTGAGGGGGGACACGGTCAGGTGGGACTCCGTGAGAGGGGACACGGTCAGGTGGGACTCCGTGAGAGGGGACACGGTCCGGTGGGACTCCGTGAGAGGGGACACGGTCAGGTGGGACACGGTCAGGTGGGACACGGTCAGGTGGGACACGGTCAGGTGGGACACGGTCAGGTGGGACACGGTCAGGTGGGACACGGTCAGGTGGGACTCCGTGAGAGGGGAGACGGTCAGGTGGGACTCCGTGAGAGGGGACACGGTCCTGTGGGACTCCGTGAGAGGGGACACGGTCAGATGGGACTCCGTGAGAGGGGACACGGTCAGGTGGGACTTCGAGAGAGGGGACACGGTCAGGTGGGACGCCGTGAGATGGGACACGGTCAGGTGGGACACCATTGAGAGGGGACACGGTCAGGTGGGACTCCGTGAGAGGGGACACGGGGCAGGTGGGACTCCGTGAGAGGGGACACGTTTAGGTGGGACACCGTGAGATGGGACACGGTCAGGTGGGACTCCGTGAGAGGGGACACGGTCAGGTGGGACTCCGTGAGAGGAGACACGGTCAGGTGGGACTCCGTGAGAGGCGACACGGTCATGTGGGACTCCGTGACTCCGTGACTCCGTGACTCCGTGAGAGGGGACACGGTCAGGTGGGACTCCGTGAGAGGGGACACGGTCATGTGGGACTCCGTGACTCCGTGACTCCGTGAGAGGGGACACGGCCAGGTGGGACTCCGTGAGAGGGGACACAGCCAGGTGGGACTCCGTGAGAGGGGACACGGTCAAGTGGGACTCCGTGACTCCGTGAGAGGGGACACAGTCAGGTGGGACTCCGTGAGAGGGGACACGGTCAGGTGGGACACGGTCAGGTGGGACACGGCCAGGTGGGACTCTGTGAGAGGGGACACGGCCAGGTGAGATTCCGAGAGGGGACACGGTCAGGTGGGACACTGTCAAACGGGACACGGTCAGATGGGACACGGTCAGGTGGGACTCCGTGAGAGGGGACACGGTCAGGTGGGACTCCGTGAGAGGGGACACGGTCAGGTGAGACTCCGAGAGGGGACACGGTCAGGTGGGACTCCGTGAGAGGGGACACGGTCATGTGGGACTCCGTGACTCCGTGAGAGGCGACACGGTCAAGTGTGACTCCGTGAGAGGGGACACGGTCAGGTGGGACACGGCCAGGTGGGACTCCGTGAGAGGGGACACGGTCATGTGGGACTCCGTGACTCCGTGAGAGGGGACACGGTCAGGTCGGACTCCGTGAGAGGGGACACGGTCAGGTGGGACACCCGTGACTCCGTGAGAGGAGACACGGTCAGGGGGGACTCCGTGAGAGGGGACACGGTCAGGTGGGACACCGTGACTCCGTGAGAGGGGACACGGTCAGGTGGGACTCCGTGAGAGGGGACACGGTCAGGTGGGACACCGTGAGAGGGGACACGATCACGTGGGACTCCGTGAGAGGGGACACGGTCAGGTGGGACTCCGTGAGAGGGGACACGGTCAGGTGGGACTCCGTGAGAGGGGACACGGTCAGGTGGGACACCGTGAGGGGACACGGTCAGGTGGGACTCCGAGAGGGGACACGGTCAGGTGGGACACTGTCAGACGGGACACGGTCAGGTGGGACTCCGTGACTCCGTGAGAGGGGACACGGTCATGTGTGACTCCGTGAGGGGACACGGTCAGGTGAGACTCCGAGAGGGGACACGGTCAGGTGGGACACTGTCAGACGGGACACGGTCAGGTGGGACTCCGTGAGAGGGGACACGGTCAGGTGGGACTCCGTGAGAGGGGACACGGTCAGGTGGGACTCCGTGAGAGGGGACACGGTCAGGTGGGACTCCGTGAGAGGGGACACGGTCAGGTGGGACTCCGTGAGAGGGGACACGGTCAGACGGGACACGGTCAGACGGGACACGGTCAGATGGGACTCCGTGACTCCGTGAGAGGGGACACGGTCAGGTGGGACACCGTGAGGGGACACGGTCAGGTGGGACTCCGAGAGGGGACACGGTCAGGTGGGACACTGTCAGACGGGACACGGTCAGGTGGGACTCCGTGACTCCGTGAGAGGGGACACGGTCATGTGTGACTCCGTGAGGGGACACGGTCAGGTGAGACTCCGAGAGGGGACACGGTCAGGTGGGACACTGTCAGACGGGACACGGTCAGGTGGGACTCCGTGAGAGGGGACACGGTCAGGTGGGACTCCGTGAGAGGGGACACGGTCAGGTGGGACTCCGTGAGAGGGGACACGGTCAGGTGGGACTCCGTGAGAGGGGACACGGTCAGGTGGGACTCCGTGAGAGGGGACACGGTCAGGTGGGACACTGTCAGACGGGACACGGTCAGGTGGGACTCCGTGAGAGGGGACACGGTCAGGTGGGACTCCGTGAGAGGGGACACGGTCAGGTGGGACTCCGTGAGAGGGGACACGGTCAGGTGGGACTCCGTGAGAGGGGACACGGTCAGGTGGGACTCCGTGAGAGTGGACACGGTCAGGTGGGACTCCGTGAGAGGGGACACGGTCAGGTGGGACACTGTCAGACGGGACACGGTCAGGTGGGACTCCGTGAGAGGGGACACGGTCAGGTGGGACTCCGTGAGAGGGGACACGGTCAGGTGGGACTCCGTGAGAGGGGACACGGTCAGACGGGACACGGTCAGACGGGACACGGTCAGACGGGACACGGTCAGACGGGACACGGTCAGACGGGACACGGTCAGATGGGACACGGTCAGGTCAGACCCCCGCAGGGACATCAGCTTCGGCCGGTGTAGGTGAGCAGCACCCCCTTGGGTACCAGCTTCAGGGGACCGGGTCAAGTGGTGCCAGGGTATGGTGGTCAGATGGGGACTGTCCCCCCTGACCGCCTACCCTCTCCCCCCCCCCCCCCCTGACCCCCTACCCTCTCCCCACCTGACCTCCCTACCCTCTCCCTACCTGACCTCCCTACCCTCTCCCCATCTGACCTACCTACCCTCTCCCCATCTGACCTTCCTACTCTCTCCCCATCTGACCTCCCTACCCTCTCCCCACCTGACCCCCTACCCTCTCCCCACCTGACCCCCTACCCTCTCCCCACCTGACCTCCCTACCCTGTCCCCAGCTGCATCCCTACTCTGGACGAGTGGACAGGGTGACAGCGGGGGAGGGCGAGGGGGCAGACCAGTACCTTGACGCGGGCCCACAGCTGGACGTCCGGGTTGAAGAGGCACTGCTGCATGGCGGTGACGGCCTCTGGTGACCAGCCGGACGCGTCTGCGGGCGCCAGCCTGCACAGCTCCACCAGCAGAGTCCAGGCGGGCAGACTTCGCAGCGCCGTTGGCATCTCCCGCAGACTGAGGCACAGACACAGACATGTTCAGCGTTACACACTGACGTTCAATACTAATATAACACTCGACTGGACTGACCTAACATCCTCGACAGATATGCATTACCAGCCTTCCGTTCATCACCACAAAGCTGAACCATCACACAGAGAACATTCATCAGCACCCAGTACACCCCTGCCTGCACCCAGTACACCCCTGCCTGCACCCAGCACACCCCTCACCCCTGCCTGCACCCAGTACACCCCTCCCTGCACCCAGTACACTCCTGCCTGCACCCAGTACACCCCTCCCTGCACTCAGTACACCCCTGCCTGCACCCAGTACACCCCTGCCTGCACCCAGTACATCCCTGCCTGCACTCCGTCAGCAGAACATACCGACCTATCAGCTGCCGACCTGCGTCTGCCAGTCAGTCAATACAGTACAGGGTACAGAGTGCTGGGACAGATAGTGTACTCACCTGGCCACCTTGACGGTGTCGTTGTTGCCCCAGTCGACGTACTGGACGGTGGCGCTCTCCCCGTCTCGTCCGGTGATGACGGCGCGGTACCACGCCTGGTCCTCCGAGTACAGCGACAGGCACGCCGAGCCTGACAGACAGACAGACAAGAGGGTCAGGAGACAGGAGACAGGAGAGGTACCACGCCTGGTCCTCTGAGTACAGCGACAGGCACGCCGAGCCTGACAGACAGACAGACAGACAGACAGACAGACAGACAGACAGACAGACAGACAGGAGGGTCAGGAGACAGGAGACAGGAGACAGGAGACAGGAGACAGGAGACAGGAGACAGGAGACAGGAGAGGTACCACGCTTGGTCCTCTGAGTACAGCGAGCCTGCACGCCGAGCCTGACAAACAGATAGGAGGGTCAGGAGACAGGAGACCGGAGACAGGAGAGGTACCACGCCTGGTCCTCCGAGTAAAGCGACAGGCACGCCGAGCCTGACAGACAGACAGACAGGAGGGTCAGGAGACAGGAGACAGGAGACAGGAGACAGGAGACAGGAGACAGGAGACAGGAGACAGGAGACAGGAGAGGTACCACGCTTGGTCCTCTGAGTACAGCGAGCCCGCACGATCAGTAGACGGAGAGAGGAGTCACGAGACGGTCACAGAGGCACAGACAGATACGCCGACCCTGCCGTAACGGGGAGACAGATACGCCGACCCTGCCGTAACGGGGAGACAGGCAGGCTGATAGCATAATTGGCACGTATGTCTGTCTTGGGCGCCACACATGCCCACACCGACAGCTGTGGTCCCACAACGCCGACGACAGGCAGGGGATTCATATGAGTCTAGGAGGTACAACAGCTAACTAAGACACACAGATACACACGAGCAAACGGACATACATGAACCGGCAGCAGAGACGACGGCAAAACATACTGAACACACGGACACGGGTGCCGCTCGGCACTCCTCCCGATCGACACTGGCACTGTCACCATTCTCACCCCCCGCCCCCCACCCCGCTCACCGACAGTGGGGTTAGCCAACATCGCCTGGGACTCGGCCTCCTCCGTCATTCTCTCCGTCAGTCCATCTATGGCCTCCAGGTGCTGGGCCAGCCGGCGGAGCGGCGCGCTCGGCTCCCCGGCCACGCGCTGCGGCTGCACGAGCAGCAGGGCGGGGCTCAGCAGGGCGGCCACGGTGACTGGCAGCAGGACGCCGGCCGGCAACTGGAGACGCGGGTAGGGCGAGCAGCGCAGCAGCGCGTCCAGCAGGGGGTCGGATGCGCCGGCCTCGGCCGCCGCCAGTTCGCCGTCCGTCATGTACCGGGCGTCACCCATCTTCACCAGCAGTTCACCGACGTCCAGCCCGCTCTGCGACAGACGCAGCGACACCTGCCGGCGCCAGGAGGGATCAGGGGTTCTGATCAGGGGGAGAACCCGGTCAGTAGCGGCACACGCAGCGTCCCATGGCCGGTACATACCATCTTAATGCACCCGTACAAGAACTTCGTCTTGTCGATTACAATCGCCGTTCAAGTGTGTTCAATGTTCAATAGTTATCTAGTCGAATTGCTGTAAATTAAATCCATGACTACATTCATACTTAGATAATAAGCGTACAGCTCACAGCGTGAGACGAACAGGTATAATTAAATGCATCATTTCGGGCTCAAAATACATAATAAATCTAGATAAACCAGTAAGGCGCCGTAGTTGGCGATGAACGAGCGAGCGCGAAAGAAATGTATTGAGAATTTCAACTCGATCGGGCAAGTAGTTTCTGAGATACAAAAAAGGATGCGCACGTGCAGAGGCACCCACCTTTGACTTGTGGGAAAGTGAGGGCTGAGAGGTCCCTAACCACACACCAAATTTGCACATAATCTGCCCAGCCATTGCGGAGTTATTGCGAGAAAATACTTTTCAACACCCCTCACGCGGCACGCGACACGCGCAGTGGTAGTCACCCACATGAGTCGGCACTGGTCTCAAACAGGGTAGGCTAGATGGGGCTGCTAAGCAAAGAAGTCCGCTTGTCAATCGGACGTGCGGTTGCAGAGATATGAGCTTCTCAAAAGTGTCGCCACGGGCCGGGTGGGCCGTGTCGCTCATAATCAGATTTTTTTCCCATATACCACGGAAGGACGAGCGAGCGCTTCGCGCTCGCTCGTAATAATCTGAAGCATCAACTGAAGGTGTCGACCCGGGTGAGAATAACTCCCAGCCTGCCCCAGCGCGGCGCCCGGCTTGCTCCCAGCCTGCCCCAGCGCGGCGCCCGGCTTGCTCCCAGCCTGCCTCAGCGCGGCGCCCCATGCTCGCTCCCAGCCTGCCCCAGCGCGGCGCCCGGCTTGCTCCCAGCCTGCCTCAGCGAGGCGCCCGGCTTGCTCCCAGCCTGCTTCGGCGCGGCGCCCGGCTTGCTCCCAGCCTGCCCCAGCGCGGCGCCCCATGCTCGCTCCCAGCCTGCCCCAGCGCGGCGCCCGGCTTGCTCCCAGCCTGCCTCAGCGCGGCGCCCGGCTTGCTCCCAGCCTGCCCCAGCGCGGCGCCCCATGCTCGCTCCCAGCCTGCCCCAGCGCGGCGCCCGGCTTGCTCCCAGCCTGCCCCAGCGCGGCGCCCGGCTCGCTCCCAGCCTGCCCCAGCGCGGCGCCCGGCTCACTCCGTTGCAATGCACCCACCAGGAAGCGCCGGTTGACGGCGTTGAAGTGGTGGATCTCCAGGTGACACTCGCGCTCCACGATCTGAGAGTGCAGGAAGTTGAGAGCCTTCACCGAGTAGTTGCCGTCCTCTGCCAGCTGTAACATGAAACAAAGGGCATCTGTCACTTTACAATGTCAAACACCAGCCTGAATTCAGCTAACCCCGACAAACGGCGCACACTCGCTCAGAGCGCGGGCGATACTGGACGGCTGTACTGACGTCAGACACTCGCTCAGAGCGTGGGCGATACTGGACGGCCGTACTGACGTCAGACACTCGCTCAGAGCGCGGGCGATACTGGACGGCCGTCCTGACGTCAGACACTCGCTCAGAGCGTGGGCGATACTGGACGGCCGTACTGACGTCAGACACTCGCTCAGAGCGCGGGCGATACTGGACGGCCGTCCTGACGTCAGACACTCGCTCAGAGCGCGGGCGATACTGGACGGCCGTACTGACGTCAGACACTCGCTCAGAGCGCGGGCGATACTGGACGGCCGTCCTGACGTCAGACACTCGCTCAGAGCGTGGGCGATACTGGACGGCCGTACTGACGTCAGACACTCGCTCAGAACGCGGGCGATACTGGACGGCCGTCCTGACGTCAGACACTCGCTCAGAGCGTGGGCGATACTGGACGGCCGTACTGACGTCAGACACTCGCTCAGAGCGCGGGCGATACTGGACGGCCGTCCTGACGTCAGACACTCGCTCAGAGCGCGGGCGATACTGGACGGCCGTACTGACGTCAGACACTCGCTCAGAGCGCGGGCGATACTGGACGGCCGTACTGACGCGGGCGATACTGGACGACCGTACTGACGTCAGACACTCGCTCAGAGCGCGGGCGATACTGGACGGCCGTACTGACGTCAGACACTCGCTCAGAGCGCGGGCGATACTGGACGGCCGTCCTGACGTGTCAGATGATCAGCGAGTCGAATATCACCCAGTGTGCCAGCTGGTCGTCAAGTAAACTCATTCAAAAGTCTGCCATTTACAGCTGCATCCCGCGGCACCGGCCGAGAAAGATCACCACCACCACTGGACACTCCGAAGAGCCTCACCAGGCACGTCCTGATGATGATGATTTGGGCTTTAGGCCGCCTCAGCAACTCAAGCTATGTGGCGCTCAAGAGGCACGTCCTGCTCTGTCTACCGCCACGGACCCCGCGGCACCCATACGCTGACGGCCCCGGTTGTCTGCTGCCCCCCAGTGAGTACGGACGGGCCGGGTGGTGCAGGACGGCAGGGTGGTGCGGGACGGGCAGGGTGGTGCGGGACGGCAGGGAGGTGCTGTGCGGGACGGGCAGGGTGGTGCGGGGCGGGGCGGCAGGGTGGTGCGGGCCGGACGGCAGGGTGGTGCGGGGCGGGACGGCAGGGAGGTGCGGGGCGGGACGGCCGGGTGGTGCGGGGCGGGACGGCCGGGAGGTGCGGGGCGGGACGGCAGGGAGGTGCGGTGCGGGACGGGCAGGGAGGTGCGGGACGGCAGGGTGGTGCGGGGCGGGACGGCCGGGTGGTGCGGGGCGGGACGGCAGGGTGGTGCGGGGCGGGACGGCCGGGTGGTGCGGGGCGGGACGGCAGGGAGGTGCGGGGCGGGACGGCCGGGTGGTGCGGGGCGGGACGGCCGGGTGGTGCGGGGCGGGACGGCCGGGTGGTGCGGGGCGGGACGGCAGGGTGGTGCGGGGCGGGACGGCCGGGTGGTGCGGGGCGGGACGGCAGGGAGGTGCGGGACGGCAGGGTGGTGCGGGGCGGGACGGCCGGGTGGTGCGAGGCGGGACGGCAGGGTGGTGCGGGGCGGGACGGCCGGGTGGTGCGGGGCGGGACGGCAGGGTGGTGCGGGGCGGGACGGCCGGGTGGTGCGGGGCGGGACGGCAGGGAGGTGCGGGACGGCAGGGTGGTGCGGGGCGGGACGGCCGGGTGGTGCGGGGTGGGACGGCAGGGTGGTGCGGGGCGGGACGGCCGGGTGGTGCGGGGCGGGACGGCAGGGAGGTGCGGGGCGGGACGGCCGGGTGGTGCGGGGCGGGACGGCCGGGTGGTGCGGGGCGGGACGGCAGGGAGGTGCGGGGCGGGACGGCCGGGTGGTGCGGGGCGGGACGGCCGGGTGGTGCGGGGCGGGACGGCAGGGAGGTGCGGGGTGGTGCGGGGCGGGACGGCCGGGTGGTGCGGGACGGCAGGGTGGTGCGGGGCGGGACGGCCGGGTGGTGCGGGACGGCAGGGAGGTGCGGGGCGGGACGGCCGGGTGGTGCGGGGCGGGACGGCAGGGTGGTGCGGGGCGGGACGGCAGGGTGGTGCGGGGCGGGACGGCCGGGTGGTGCGGGGCGGGACGGCCGGGTGGTGCGGGGCGGGACGGCCGGGTGGTGCGGGGCGGGACGGCAGGGAGGTGCGGGGCGGGACGGCCGGGTGGTGCGGGACGGCAGGGTGGTGCGGGGCGGGACGGCAGGGTGGTGCGGGGCGGGACGGCCGGGTGGTGCGGGGCGGGACGGCCGGGTGGTGCGAGGCGGGACGGCAGGGAGGTGCGGGGCCGGACGTACCGGCAAGATGTTGTGCAGTTCGCAGAGCAGCGCCTGGATCGGTACATACTCCATGATGATGTTCTTCCTCAGCTCGGACGGACTGGCCCGGTCCGTGTTGCCGTAGTCCACGAACTGGACCGTCACCTTCTCCTTGTGCACCTGAAACACACAGCAGCGGCGGCGGCACGGTTAGTTGCCGTCCGCATCACCAGACTGATATAGAGCGGCGGCTGGAACACTGTTAGTTAACCTGTTAGTTGCCGTCCGCACCAGACTGATATAGAGCGGCGGCGGCAACACGGTTAGTTAACCTGTTAGTTGCCGTCCGCACCAGACTGATATAGAGCGGCGGCTGGAACACGGTTAGTTAACCTGTTAGTTGCCGTCCGCATCACCAGACTGATATAGAGCGGCGGCTGGAACACGGTTAGTTAACCTGTTAGTTAACGTCCGCACCAGACTGATATAGAGCGGCGGCGGCAACACTGTTAGTTAACCTGTTAGTTGCCGTCCGCACCACCAGACTGATATAGAGCGGCGGCGGCAACACTGTTAGTTAACCTGTTAGTTGCCGTCCGCATCACCAGACTGATATAGAGCGGCGGCTGGAACACGGTTAGTTAACCTGTTAGTTAACGTCCGCATCACCAGACTGATATAGAGCGGCGGCGGCAACACGGTTAGTTAACCTGTTAGTTGCCGTCCGCATCACCAGACTGATATAGAGCGGCGGCTGGAACACGGTTAGTTAACCTGTTAGTTAACGTCCGCATCACCAGACTGATATAGAGCGGCGGCTGGAACACGGTTAGTTAACCTGTTAGTTAACGTCCGCACCACCAGACTGATATAGAGCGGCGGCGGCAACACTGTTAGTTAACCTGTTAGTTGCCGTCCGCATCACCAGACTGATATAGAGCGGCGGCTGGAACACGGTTAGTTAACCTGTTAGTTAACGTCCGCACCAGACTGATATAGAGCGGCGGCTGGAACACGGTTAGTTAACCTGTTAGTTGCCGTCCGCAACAGACTGATATAGAGCGGCGGCTGGAACACGGTTAGTTAACCTGTTAGTTAACGTCCGCACCAGACTGATATAGAGCGGCGGCTGGAACACGGTTAGTTAACCTGTTAGTTAACGTCCGCATCACCAGACTGATATAGAGCGGCGGCGGCAACACTGTTAGTTAACCTGTTAGTTGCCGTCCGCATCACCAGACTGATATAGAGCGGCGGCTGGAACACGGTTAGTTAACCTGTTAGTTGCCGTCCGCAACAGACTGATATAGAGCGGCGGCTGGAACACGGTTAGTTAACCTGTTAGTTAACGTCCGCACCAGACTGATATAGAGCGGCGGCTGGAACACGGTTAGTTAACCTGTTAGTTGCCGTCCGCACCAGACTGATATAGAGCGGCGGCGGCAACACGGTTAGTTAACCTGTTAGTTGCCGTCCGCATCACCAGACTGATATAGAGCGGCGGCTGGAACACGGTTAGTTAACCTGTTAGTTGCCGTCCGCACCAGACTGATATAGAGCGGCGGCGGCAACACGGTTAGTTAACCTGTTAGTTGCCGTCCGCAACAGACTGATATAGAGCGGCGGCTGGAACACGGTTAGTTAACCTGTTAGTTAACGTCCGCACCAGACTGATATAGAGCGGCGGCTGGAACACGGTTAGTTAACCTGTTAGTTGCCGTCCGCACCAGACTGATATAGAGCGGCGGCGGCAACACGGTTAGTTAACCTGTTAGTTGCCGTCCGCACCAGACTGATATAGAGCGGCGGCGGCAACACGGTTAGTTAACCTGTTAGTTGCCGTCCGCACCAGACTGATATAGAGCGGCGGCTGGAACACGGTTAGTTAACCTGTTAGTTGCCGTCCGCACCAGACTGATATAGAGCGGCGGCTGGAACACGGTTAGTTAACCTGTTAGTTAACGTCCGCACCAGACTGATATAGAGCGGCGGCTGGAACACGGTTAGTTAACCTGTTAGTTGCCGTCCGCACCAGACTGATATAGAGCGGCGGCTGGAACACGGTTAGTTAACCTGTTAGTTAACGTCCGCATCACCAGACTGATATAGAGCGGCGGCGGCAACACTGTTAGTTAACCTGTTAGTTGCCGTCCGCACCACCAGACTGGTATAGAGCGGCGGCTGGAACACGGTTAGTTGCCGTCCACATCACCGACAGCTGGCAGCAGCGGAGGCAACACGGTTAGTTGCCGTCCACATCACCGACAGCTGGCAGCAGCGGAGGCAACACGGTTAGTTGCCGTCCACATCACCGACAGCTGGCAGCAGCGGAGGCAACACGGTTAGTTGCCGTCCACATCACCGACAGCTGGCAGCAGCGGAGGCAACACGGTTAGTTGCCGTCCACATCACCGACAGCTGGCAGCAGCGGAGGCAACACGGTTAGCTGCCGTCCACATCACCGACAGCTGGCAGCAGCGGAGGCAACACGGTTAGCTGCCGTCCACATCACCGACAGCTGGCAGCAGCGGAGGCAACACGGTTAGTTGCCGTCCACATCACCGACAGCTGGCAGCAGCGGAGGCAACACGGTTAGCTGCCGTCCACATCACCGACAGCTGGCAGCAGCGGAGGCAATGTAGTCATCACTCACTCGGCTACATCACCTTATCACATCGGTCCGAATCCAAAACCGGTCCACCTGGGGTACAGACACTGGCCGACAGACGCGGGCGATACTGGACGGCCGCGTCTGTCGGGCAGTGACAGCCACTGACAGACGCGGGCAGTGACAGACGCTGACAGACACAGGTCGGGCGATACTGGACGGCCGCGTCTGTCGGGCAGTGACAGCCACTGACAGACGCGGGCAGTGACAGACGCTGACAGACACAGGTCGGGCGATACTGGACGGCCGCGTCTGTCGGGCAGTGACAGACGCTGACAGACGCGGGCAGTGACAGACGCTGACAGACACAGGTCGGGCGATACTGGACGGCCGCGTCTGTCGGGCAGTGACAGACGCTGACAGACACAGGTCGGGCGATACTGGACGGCCGCGTCTGTCGGGCAGTGACAGACGCTGACAGACACAGGCAGTGACAGACGCTGACAGACACAGGTCGGGCGATACTGGACGGCCGCGTCTGTCGGGCAGTGACAGCCACTGACAGACGCGGGCAGTGACAGACGCTGACAGACACAGGTCGGGCGATACTGGACGGCCGCGTCTGTCGGGCAGTGACAGCCACTGACAGACGCGGGCAGTGACAGACGCTGACAGACACAGGCAGTGACAGACGCTGACAGACACAGGTCGGGCGATACTGGACGGCCGCGTCTGTCGGGCAGTGACAGACGCTGACAGACACAGGTCGGGCGATACTGGACGGCCGCGTCTGTCGGGCAGTGACAGACGCTGACAGACACAGGTCGGGCGATACTGGACGGCCGCGTCTGTCGGGCAGTGACAGCCGCTGACAGACACGGGCAGTGACAGCCACTGACAGACACGGGCAGTGACAGACGCTGACAGACACAGGCAGTGACAGACGCTGACAGACACAGGTCGGGCGATACTGGACGGCCGCGTCTGTCGGGCAGTGACAGACGCTGACAGACACAGGTACAGACACTGGCCGACAGACGCGGGCGATACTGGACGGCCGCGTCTGTCGGGCAGTGACAGCCACTGACAGACGCGGGCAGTGACAGACGCTGACAGACACAGGCAGTGACAGACGCTGACAGACACAGGTACAGCCGCTGACAGACACAGGTACAGCCGCTGACAGACACAGGTACAGACACTGGCCGTACAGCTCCCCACTCCAAATAGGTCGCATCAGGTGCTGAATGGCCAGAGCGCATACTGATCTAACAACCACATCAAGTGTTCTTTCAACGACAAGCTCAACAAAATGTTCTGCCAGCTCTTTTTACCTGAGCACACACGCAATGCAAGACACGACACGACCCGACGTTACCCAGTCCGGCCGGTACCTGGCGGAGCATGGCGCGGTACCAGCCCTCGTACCTGGAGGACCTTGGCGCGGTACCAGCCCTCGTACCTGGAGGACCTTGGCGCGGTACCAGCCCTCGTACCTGGAGGACCTTGGCGCGGTACCAGCCCTCGTACCTGGAGGACCATGGCGCGGTACCAGCCCTCGTACCTGGAGGACCATGGCGCGGTACCAGCCCTTGTACCTGGAGGACCATGGCGCGGTACCAGCCCTCGTACCTGGAGGACCTTGGCGTGGTACCAGCCCTCGTACCTGGAGGACCTTGGCGCGGTACCAGCCCTCGTACCTGGAGGACCTTGGCGCGGTACCAGCCCTCGTACCTGGAGGACCATGGCGCGGTACCAGCCCTCGTACCTGGAGGACCATGGCGCGGTACCAGCCCTTGTACCTGGAGGACCATGGCGCGGTACCAGCCCTCGTACCTGGAGGACCTTGGCGTGGTACCAGCCCTCGTACCTGGAGGACCTTGGCGCGGTACCAGCCCTCGTACCTGGAGGACCTTGGCGCGGTACCAGCCCTCGTCCAGGTAGTACTTTGCGATGCACGCCTGTCCGTCGAACCAGTAGCTGTCGCACGGTCGCGGCTGGGAGCCTTCGAACTGGGTCTTCAGCGCCTGCTTGATCACGTCCAGCGTCTCCTTCCCTGCAGTGAACACGAGCCAGAGTAAACTCAGACACTTCGCAACTCCGAGAAAAAACCGAGTGTGATGGCAGCCATGCGTCCTGTACACACTCCAGTTATCATTGCATGACTTGAAAGAGGTGGATGATACCAGAATACAGACAGCACAGCAACAAGCCACCGATACCCCCCCCCCCCCCAGATTCAAACCCCATCCGGATTCGATCCACCTTAGTTACAGGACCCGCCGCTAGAGGGTGCTGGTGGCGCGTCACCTGACACCCACCAGCAGTGCGTGCTCGCTCTCATTGGTCGCTGGTATCGGAGGCGGTCTGGGACTCTGTGTCAAACTATGGAGGACTTGCAAAACGTGATAGCTGAGTTGGTAGACAAAGGCAGTGCCATCGAAGCATCAGTGAACGCCATCAACGGCCGTGTTCATGAGCCCAACGCAGCCAACTTTCACAGCCAAACGCGACACTCGCTATACCCGACACGCGGAAATAATCAGCTCCTGATGCACCCAGACCGGGCTAGGCTGCAGCCTGGCTGAGCACAGGCCGAGGGGCACCCTCTCGGTCGGCGTGACCTACCCCGCGGGAAGGTGTGCAGGTAGATGGAGCCCGCCATGGTGACGTGGGTCGGTATGGCCCTCAGTTTGCTCTCGGCGGGCACAGTAGCCGGCAGCCAGTCGTCTGCGGACCTCTGCTGCACCAGGTCGGCCGCCTGCTCGGCCTCCAGCATGTTCAGCTCCAGCCGGCCGGGCTGGTCCGGCGGTGTACTGCTGCCTCCATCGTCCGCCTCGGCAGCTGAGGGGTCACTGGCGGCCACCGCCGCGCGCAGCGTGGCCCAGTCGGCGCCCAGCGGGATCTCCTGACAATCACACAGACATACATAGACACTGTCAGCGTACACGGGTTAGACAGCGCCATCATACGGAGTCACAAGCATGCCAAGTTGCACACAGCTGCTTATTATCAGAATCCGTCAGTCATCACCTGAAGCTCTCCAGCGTCCGTCAGTCATCACCTGAAGCTCCCCAGCGTTCTCCAGTCCTCACCTGGTCCTCTAGTCCTCACCTGGTCCTCTAGTCCTCACCTGGTCCTCTAGTCCTCACATGGTCCTCTAGTCCTCACATGGTCCTCTAGTCCTCACCTGGCCATCCAGTCCTCCAGTCCTCACCTGGTCCTCCAGTCCTCACCTGGTCCTCCAGTCCTCACCTAGTCCTCCAGTCCTCACCTGGTCCCCAGTCCTCACCTGGTCCCCAGTCCTCACCTGGTCCTCCTCGCAGCTGATGGTCAGATCCTCCCCTCCCTCCTGGCTGTTGCCATCCGACTCTGCCTCCTGCGCGGCCAGACCGTCCGTGTTGCCGACCGAGCCGGCGGCGGACGGAGCGGAGCGTCTCTCCGTCTCTGACGCCGCCGGCCCGCCGGCCTCCGAGCCGCAGCGGGCCGCGGGTCGGGTACCCCGCACGGCCGACTGCAGAGAGGCAGCCAGAGAGGCAGACTCGGACGAGACGGTACACTGCTCAGACAGGTCCGCCGTCCTGCCGAGACACAGGTCACAGGTCACAGAACACAGGACACAGGTCACAGGTCACAGGGCACAGCGAGGCAGACTCGGACGAGACGGTACACTGCTCAGACAGGTCCGCCGTCCTGCCGAGACACAGGTCACAGGTCACAGGACACAGGTCACAGGTCACAGGACACAGGACACAGGTCACAGGTCACAGGGCACAGCGAGGCAGACTCGGACGAGACGGTACACTGCTCAGACAGGTCCGCCGTCCTGCCGAGACACAGGTCACAGGTCACATGACAGGTCACAGGTCACAGGGCACAGCGAGGCAGACTCGGACGAGACGGTACACTGCTCAGACAGGTCCGCCGTCCTGCCGAGACACAGGTCACAGGTCACAGGTCACATGCCACAGGTCACAGGTCACAGGACACAGCGAGGCAGACTCGGACGAGACGGTACACTGCTCAGACAGGTCCGCCGTCCTGCCGAGACACAGGTCACAGGTCACAGGTCACAGGTCACAGGACACAGGTCACAGGACACAGGTCACAGGACACAGGTCACAGGACACAGGTCACAGGACACAGGTCACAGGACACAGGACACAGGTCACAGGACACAGGTCACATGACACAGGTCACAGCGAGGCAGACTCGGACGACATGGTATACTGCTCCGACAGGTCCGCCGTCCTGCCGACACACAGGACGGCGTGCAGGGTCACAGCGGGTCACACATGTCATAGGTCACAGCGGTCACACAGGTCATAGGTCACAGCGGTCACACAGGTCATAGCATCTCACAGCGTGGTGAAATTGCATAACCAACTGAAACTGAAACTGCATACCATGTTGGGTAAAGGAGACCCAACACCTGCCCATCTGTATGTTTGTATTTGTACAATCAGCGGCCAGTGTACCTGCTGTTACCGAACGCCAGTCCCTGCTCCACCAGTTTGCCGGCCAGGCTGGTCCGGATACGCCGAGTGGGCTCCAGGGCGCTGACGGTCTTATGCTCCTCCGCCTCCAGGTCACAGGGAAGCGAAGCCAGCTGCACAGGCCGCGCCCCACCCAGAGACTGAGGACACAGGTCAGGTCTCAGGTCAGCTCACATGTCAGGTCACAGGTCAGGTCACAGGTCAGGTCACAGGTCAGGTCACATGACAGGGCAGGTCACATGACAGGGCAGGTCACAGGTCAGGTCGCAGGTCAGGTAACAGGTCAGGTAACAGGTCAGGTCACATGTCAGGCCACATGTCAGGTCACAGGTCAGGTCACATGTCAGGTCACATGGCAGGTCACAGGTCAGGTCACATGTCAGGTCACAGGTCAGGTCACAGGTCAGGTCACAGGTCAGGTCACAGGTCAGGTCACAGGTCAGGTCACATGTCAGGTCACAGGTCAGGTCACAGGTCAGGTCACAGGTCAGGTCACATATCAGGTCACATATCAGGTCACAGGTCAGGTCACATGCCAGGTCACAGGTCAGGTCACAGGTCAGGTCACAAATCAGGTCACAAATCAGGTCACAGGTCAGGTCACATGTCAGGTCACAGGTCAGGTCACAGGTCAGGTCACAGGTCAGGTCACATGTCAGGTCACATGTCAGGTCACATGTCAGGTCACAGGTCATGTCACAGGCCAGGTCACATGTCAGGTCACATGTCAGGTCACAGGTCAGGTCACAAGTCAGGTCACAGGTCAGGTCACAGGTCAGGTCACAGGTCAGGTCACAGGTCAAGTCACAGGTCAGGTCACAGGTCAGGTCACATGTCAGGTCAGAGTTCAGGTCACATGTCAGGTCACAAGTCAGGTCAGGTCACAGGCCAGGTCACAGGACAGGCCAGGTCACATGTCAGGTCACAGGTCAGGTCACATGTCAGGTCAGAGTTCAGGTCACAGGTCAGGTCACGTGTCAGGTCACATGTCAGGTCACATGCCAGGTCACAGGTCAGGTCACAGGTCAGGTCACATATCAGGTCACAGGTCAGGTCACAGGTCAGGTCACATGACAGGGCAGGTCACATGACAGGGCAGGTCACATGGCAGGGCAGGTCACAGGTCTGGTCGCAGGTCAGGTAACAGGTCAGGTCACAGGTCAGGTCACAGGTCAGGCCACATGTCAGGTCACAGGTCAGGTCACAGGTCAGGTCACATGTCAGGTCACAGGTCAGGTCAGGTCAGGTCAGGTCACAGGTCAGCGACGACAGCTGCCCAGGACGCTCCCCGCCCAGAGGCTGAGGTCACAGGTCAGGTCACAGGTCAGGTCACAGGTCAGGTCACAGGTCAGGTCACAGGTCAGGTCACAGGTCAGGTCACAGGTCAGGTCACAGGTCAGGTCACAGGTCAGGTCACAGGTCAGGTCACAGGTCAGGTCACAGGTCAGGTCACATGTCAGGTCACATGTCAGGTCACATGTCAGGTCACAGGTCAGGTCACAGGTCAGGTCACAGGTCAGGTCACAGGTCAGGTCACAGGGCAGCGACGACAGCTGCCCAGGACGCTCCCCGCCCAGAGGCTGAGGGCACAGGTCAGGTCAGGTCTCATGGCCGTTAATAACAATGTAGATACGAAGTGGAGCCTCAATTTTAGCTTATTATACAGGCAATGCTATGTCCTAACCGAAGACAATATCGAGGAAATCGCAGACAGTAGGCAAAGGAATAGCCAAATAAAACGCTGAAAGGTAGCTGTCAAAAAGGAGACAGATATAGGGAGAAATCGAGCGATACAGGTGACGGGTGAAGCAGCTCACGATACAGCTGCAGCGTCTCGCTCACCAGTTTGGGAATGAGGAACAGCTTCTTGGACTTGTCGATCATGTTCTTGAAGAAGTCGATGGCCACGCCGGCCCACAGACCACGATCTCCTGCCGGTGGTGGAGACAGGCGGTGACTGTAAGACTCACATACGAGTAGACACGGAGCCGCCGACCGAACATACACCTGCCTGCCAACACAGCTCGGAGTGGAGGGTGATATAACCCGCGCTTGACTGGGGGGGGGGGGAGATATTGCCCCCCCCCCCCGACGAATTGTCGAGATAGCTGAAAACGCAATGGCGCTATCAACGTGAAAATTTGGGAACCTTCCTCCAAATCAATTGTACATCTTCTGTGCGAAAATGAGTCAATTTCGTCGATAATTTGTTGAGATATAGCACATTTAGTGACGTCACCACACACGAGTATTACGATAAAATCAGCTATAATTTAACCGGCCATACAAAGGCCACTTTTTATAGCAAAATGCAATAAAAAAACGTCAAAAGATAGGAAATCGCAAGGCCTACAAAATGGCTATCTCGGAGTTGTAAAAATATTGTTTTTTGACCCCAAACATTAACAATATATATTTTTTTTCTCCGGAAAAAATGCCCACAAAATCAATATTTTCAAAGATGTAAAAAAACGGAACATATGTTAGAGACCTACATATGTACAATACCAAAACCAAATTTCAAAACAATATCTTTATTTTTGACTGACTTATGGGTCCCTAAGTATGAGTAACTCATGACGTCATATTTTGAAATTGCGTTTTTTGCTTTTATTGACCAGATACAAACAAATAAATGCCAGCACTGTATTTCTGAGACAAAACTGATATAGAAACATGCCTTTTTTATTTAGATTTATCAATTTCAAATTTTGACCATATGTGACCTGAACTTGACCTAACCTTGACACTAACTTCACTTAAATGAGGTCAGATGGTAAAATGACCATCACTATCGATTTCAACGTGAAAAATAGCCCATAAAACATGTGTTGAATGACTTTCGAAAATCTTCTGCACATAGTGACTTTTTGTGACCTGACCTTGGCCTTGACCTTTGCCAACAATCTCATTTTAGCTCATGCGGGATGTGTATTATACCTTTGAGAGCACTTTGGGTGATCATGGTTTCAATCAGAGGCTTTGGATGGAAAGTATGGTCCATAAACTAAAATGCCTCCATTTTGACCTTTGACCCGATCTTGACCTGATGTGACCTCAATGCGAAATTTTCGAGTATGCTTTAGATGCGTCTCATTGAGAGCTTGCGAATGCCGCGTTGCGCGTCTCGCTGCGATCATTGGTTCCGGAGATAACGAGGGGGGGGGGGCAATATTCCCCCCCCCCTCGTCAATGGTGCGGAGACCCCGGTCAAGCGCGGGTTAAGAATTGCCATTTTTCTTACTGAATCGCACGCCAGAGTATTTCACAGTGTACAAGCAAACTGCTATTCCATGCACAAATCACACATGTAACAACACACCGGGTTCACACACTGCCAGTACGGAGTCACTGACACACCGGGTCCACACAGTCTGGCTAGTCACTGACACACCGGGTCCACACAGTCTGGCTAGTCATTGACACACCGGGTCCACACAGTCTGGCTAGTCACTGACACACCGGGTCTACAGTCCAGTCTGGCTAGTCACTGATACACCGGGTCCACACAGTCTGGCTAGTCACTGACACACCAGGTCCACAGTCCAGTCTGGCTAGTCACTGATACCCCGGGTCCACACAGTCTGGCTAGTCACTGACACACTGGGTCCACACAGTCTGGCTAGTCACTGACACACCGGGTTCACACAGTCTGGCTAGTCACTGACACACCGGGTCCACACAGTCTGGCTAGTCACTGACACACCAGGTCCACAGTCCAGTCTGGCTAGTCACTGACACACCGGGTCCACACAGTCTGGCTAGTCACTGACACACCGGGTCCACACAGTCTGGCTAGTCACTGACACACCGGGTCCACACAGTCTGGCTAGTCACTGACACACCGGGTCCACACAGTCTGGTTAGTCACTGACACACCAGGTCCACACAGTCTGGTTAGTCACTGACACACCGGGTCCACACAGTCTGGCTAGTCACTCACACACCGGGTCCACACAGTCTGACTAGTCACTGACACACCGGGTCCACAGTCCAGTCTGGCTAGTCACTGATACACCGGGTCCACACAGTCTGGCTAGTCACTGACACACCGGGTCCACAGTCCAGTCTGGCTAGTCACTGATACACCGGGTCCACACAGTCTGGCTAGTCACTGACACACCGGGTCCACACAGTCTGGCTAGTCATTGACACACCGGGTCCACACAGTCTGGCTAGTCACTGACACACCGGGTCCACAGTCCAGTCTGGCTAGTCACTGATACACCGGGTCTACACAGTCTGGCTAGTCACTGACACACCGGGTCCACAGTCCAGTCTGGCTAGTCACTGATACACCGGGTCCACACAGTCTGGCTAGTCACTGACACACCGGGTCCACACAGTCTGGCTAGTCACTGACACACCGGGTCCACACAGTCTGGCTAGTCACTGACACACCAGGTCCACAGTCCAGTCTGGCTAGTCACTGACACACCGGGTCCACACAGTCTGGCTAGTCACTGACACACCGGGTCCACAGTCCAGTCTGGCTAGTCACTGACACACCAGGTCCACACAGTCTGGTTAGTCACTGACACACCGGGTCCACACAGTCTGGCTAGTCACTGACACACCGGGTCCACACAGTCTGGCTAGTCACTGACACACCGGGTCCACACAGTCTGGCTAGTCACTGACACACCGGGTCCACACAGTCTGGTTAGTCACTGACACACCGGGTCCACACAGTCTGGCTAGTCACTGCCACACCGGGTCCACAGTCCAGTTTGGCTAGTCACTGCCACACCGGGTCCACACAGTCTGGTTAGTCACTGACACACCAGGTCCACACAGTCTGGCTAGTCACTGACACACCGGGTCCACACAGTCTGGCTAGTCACTGACACACCGGGTCCACACAGTCTGGTTAGTCACTGACACACCGGGTCCACAGTCCAGTCTGGCTAGTCACTGACACACCGGGTCCACACAGTCTGGTTAGTCACTGACACACCGGGTCCACACAGTCTGGCTAGTCACTGACACACCGGGTCCACACAGTATGGCTAGTCACTGACACACCGGGTCCACACAGTCTGGCTAGTCATTGACACACCGGGTCCACACAGTCTGGCTAGTCACTGACACACCGGGTCCACAGTCCAGTCTGGCTAGTCACTGATACACCGGGTCCACACAGTCTGGCTAGTCACTGACACACCGGGTCCACAGTCCAGTCTGGCTAGTCACTGATACACCAGGTCCACACAGTCTGGCTAGTCACTGACACATCGGGTCCACACAGTCTGGTTAGTCACTGACACACCGGGTTCACACAGTCTGGCTAGTCACTGACACACCAGGTCCACACAGTCTGGCTAGTCACTGACACACCGGGTCCACACAGTCTGGCTAGTCACTGACACACCAGGTCCACACAGTCTGGTTAGTCACTGACACACCGGGTTCACACAGTCTGGCTAGTCACTGACACACCGGGTCCACACAGTCTGGTTAGTCACTGACACACCGGGCCCACACAGTCTGGTTAGTCACTGACACACCGGGTTCACACAGTCTGGCTAGTCACTGACACACCGGGCCCACACAGTCTGGTTAGTCACTGACACACCGGGTCCACAGTCCAGTCTGGCTAGTCACTGATACACCGGGTCCACACAGTCTGGCTAGTCACTGACACACCGGGTCCACAGTCCAGTCTGGCTAGTCACTGATACACCGGGTCCACAGTCCAGTTTGGCTAGTCACTGATACACCGGGTCCACACAGTCTGGCTAGTCATTGACACACCGGGTCCACACAATCTGGCTAGTCACTGACACACCGGGTCCACAGTCCAGTCTGGCTAGTCACTGATACACCGGGTCCACACAGTCTGGCTAGTCACTGACACACCGGGTCCACAGTCCAGTCTGGCTAGTCACTGATACACCGGGTCCACACAGTCTGGCTAGTCACTGACACACCGGGTCCACACAGTCTGGCTAGTCACTGACACACCAGGTTCACACAGTCTGGCTAGTCACTGACACACCGGGTCCACACAGTCTGGTTAGTCACTGACACACCGGGCCCACACAGTCTGGTTAGTCACTGACACACCGGGTTCACACAGTCTGGCTAGTCACTGACACACCGGGCCCACACAGTCTGGTTAGTCACTGACACACCGGGTCCACAGTCCAGTCTGGCTAGTCACTGATACACCGGGTCCACACAGTCTGGCTAGTCACTGACACACCGGGTCCACAGTCCAGTCTGGCTAGTCACTGATACACCGGGTCCACAGTCCAGTTTGGCTAGTCACTGATACACCGGGTCCACACAGTCTGGCTAGTCATTGACACACCGGGTCCACACAATCTGGCTAGTCACTGACACACCGGGTCCACAGTCCAGTCTGGCTAGTCACTGATACACCGGGTCCACACAGTCTGGCTAGTCACTGACACACCGGGTCCACAGTCCAGTCTGGCTAGTCACTGATACACCGGGTCCACACAGTCTGGCTAGTCACTGACACACCGGGTCCACACAGTCTGGTTAGTCACTGACACACCAGGTTCACACAGTCTGGCTAGTCACTGACACACCGGGTCCACACAGTCTGGCTAGTCACTGACACACCGGGTCCACAGTCCAGTCTGGCTAGTCACTGACACACCGGGTCCACACAGTCTGGCTAGTCACTGACACACCGGGTCCACAGTCCAGTCTGGCTAGTCACTGACACACCGGGTCCACACAGTCTGGTTAGTCACTGACACACCGGGTCCACACAGTCTGGCTAGTCACTGACACACCGGGTCCACACAGTCTGGCTAGTCACTGACACACCGGGTCCACACAGTCTGGCTAGTCACTGACACACCGGGTCCACACAGTCTGGTTAGTCACTGACACACCGGGTCCACACAGTCTGGCTAGTCACTGACACACCGGGTCCACACAGTCTGACTAGTCACTGACACACCGGGTCCACACAGTCTGGCTAGTCACTGACACACCGGGTCCACAGTCCAGTCTGGCTAGTCACTGACACACCGGGTCCACACAGTCTGGCTAGTCACTGACACACCGGGTCCACACAGTCTGGCTAGTCATTGACACACCGGGTCCACAGTCCAGTCTGGCTAGTCACTGACACACCGGGTCCACACAGTCTGGCTAGTCACTGACACACCGGGTCCACACAGTCTGGTTAGTCACTGACACACCGGGTCCACACAGTCTGGCTAGTCATTGACACACCGGGTCCACACGGTCTGGCTAGTCACTGACACACCGGGTCCACACAGTCTGGCTAGTCACTGACACACTGGGTCCACACAGTCTGGCTAGTCACTGACACACTGGGTCCACACAGTCTGGCTAGTCATTGACACACCGGGTCCACACAGTCTGGCTAGTCACTGATACACCGGGTCCACACAGTCTGGCTAGTCACTGACACACCGGGTCCACACAGTCTGGTTAGTCACTGACACACCGGGTCCACACAGTCTGGCTAGTCACTGCCACACCGGGTCCACAGTCCAGTTTGGCTAGTCACTGCCACACCGGGTCCACAGTCCAGTTTGGCTAGTCACTGATACACCGGGTCCACACAGTCTGGTTAGTCACTGACACACCGGGTCCACACAGTCTGGTTAGTCACTGACACACCGGGTCCACACAGTCTGGCTAGTCACTGACACACCGGGTCCACACAGTCTGGCTAGTCACTGACACACCGGGTCCACACAGTCTGGTTAGTCACTGACACACCGGGTCCACACAGTCTGGCTAGTCACTGACACACCTGGTCCACACAGTATGGCTAGTCACTGACACACCGGGTCCACACAGTCTGGCTAGTCATTGACACACTGGGTCCACACAGTCTGGCTAGTCACTGACACACTGGGTCCACACAGTCTGGCTAGTCACTGACACACCGGGTCCACACAGTCTGGCTAGTCATTGACACACCAGGTCCACACAGTCTGGCTAGTCACTGACACACCGGGTCCACACAGTCTGGCTAGTCACTGACACACCGGGTCCACAGTCCAGTCTGGCTAGTCACTGACACACCGGGTCCACATAGTCTGGCTAGTCACTGACACACCGGGTCCACACAGTCTGGCTGCCAAGTCAGGTGTCAGGTGTCGACATCAGACCAACTATCAGGTGTCAGGTGTCAGGTATCAGGTGTCCACATCAGACCAGGTATCAGGTGTCAGGTGTCAGATGTAAGGTGTCGGGTGTCAGGTGTCGACATCAGACCAGCTATCAGGTGTCAGGCGTCGACATCAGACCAGCTATCAGGTGTCAGGAGTCGACATCAGACCAGCGATCAGGTGTCAGGTGTCAGGTGTCCACATCATACCAGCTATCAGGTGTCAGGCGTCGACATCAGACCAGCTATCAGGTGTCAGGAGTCGGTGTCAGGTGTCAGATGTCAGATGTCAGGTGTCAGGTGTCGACATCATACCAGCTATCAGGTGTCAGGTGTTGACATCATACCCGCTATCAGGTGTCAGGCGTCGACATCAGGCCAGCTATCAGGTGTCAGGTGTCAGATGTCGACATCATACCAGCTATCAGGTGTCAGGTGTCGACATCAGACCAGCTATCAGGTGTCAGGTGTCGACATCAGGCCAGCTATCAGGTGTCAGGTGTCAGATGTCGACATCATACCAGCTATCAGGTGTCAGGTGTCGACATCATACCAGCTATCAGGTGTCAGGTGTCGACATCAGACCAGCTATCAGGTGTCAGGCGTCGACATCAGACCAGCTATCAGGTGTCAGGAGTCGGTGTCAGGTGTCAGATGTCAGATGTCACGTGTCAGATGTCAGATGTCACGTGTCAGATGTCAGATGTCACGTGTCAGGTGTTGACATCATACCCGCTATCAGGTGTCAGGCGTCGACATCAGGCCAGCTATCAGGTGTCAGGTGTCAGATGTCGACATCATACCAGCTATCAGGTGTCAGGTGTCGACATCAGACCAGCTATCAGGTGTCAGGTGTCGACATCAGGCCAGCTATCAGGTGTCAGGTGTCAGATGTCGACATCATACCAGCTATCAGGTGTCAGGTGTCGACATCATACCAGCTATCAGGTGTCAGGTGTCGACATCAGACCAGCTATCAGGTGTCAGGCGTCGACATCAGACCAGCTATCAGGTGTCAGGAGTCGGTGTCAGGTGTCAGATGTCAGATGTCACGTGTCAGATGTCAGATGTCACGTGTCAGATGTCAGATGTCACGTGTCAGGTGTCGACATCATACCAGCTATCAGGTGTCAGGTGTCGACATCATACCAGCTGTCAGGTGTCAGGCGTCGACATCAGACCAGCTATCAGGTGTCAGGTGTCAGATGTCGACATCATACCAGCTATCAGGTGTCAGATGTCGACATCAGACCAGCTATCAGGTGTCAGGTGTCGACATCAGACCAACTATCAGGTGTCAGGTGTCAGGTGTCAGGTTAGGTGCCCCATACTGACCTGCCGGCCGGATGCCGTGCAGATGGCACGTCAGGGCGAACCCCCGGTGCTCCTCGAAGCGTTTCAGCATCACCACGATGTCTCGCTGCTGCACCGTCATCGTGGTGCCGTAGTCGATCAGCAGCACCTGCCACAGGACGAACGCACACACAGTCAGACACAAAGGTCAGAGGACCGTCTCAGACACGGGTTAGCGTCGCAGACACATGCCACCGGGATCACAAACACAGACACAGGACACCGGGATCACAAACACAGACACAGGCCACCGGGATCACAAACACAGCCACATACCACCGGGATCACAAACACAGACACAGGCCACCGGGATCACAAACACAGACACAGGACACCGGGATCACAAACACAGACACAGGACACCGGGATCACAAACACAGACACAGGCCACCGGGATCACAAACACAGACACAGGACACCGGGATCACAAACACAGACACAGGACACCGGGATCACAAACACAGACACAGGACACCGGGATCACAAACACAGACACAGGCCACCGGGATCACAAACACATACACAGGACACCGGGATCACAAACACAGACACAGGACACCGGGATCACAAACACAGACACAGGACACCGGGATCACAAACACAGACACAGGACACCGGGATCACAAACACAGACACAGGCCACCGGGATCACAAACACAGACACAGGACACCGGGATCACAAACACAGACACAGGACACCGGGATCACAAACACAGACACAGACCACCGGGATCACAAACACAGACACAGGACACCGGGATCACAAACACAGACACAGGCCACCGGGATCACAAACACAGACACAGGCCAGATGATAGCCACAGACACAATCATAGATCCATCCATAGATGTCACATGCACAGTGACAGGCACGGGTCCCTGTAACCCGCCTTCGCTGCGCCGGACGTCGTCACTATAATTCAGGTGATAGATGTCACATACACAGTGACAGGCACGGGTCCCTGTAACCCGCCTTCGCTGCGCCGGACGTCGTCACTATAATTCAGGTGATAGATGTCACATGCACAGTGACAGGCACGGGTCCCTGTAACCCGCCTTCGCTGCGCCGGACGTCGTCACTATAATTCAGGTGATAGATGTCACATACACAGTGACAGGCACGTGTCCCTGTAACCCGCCTTCGCTGCGCCGGACGTCGTCACTATAATTCAGGTGATAGATGTCACATACACAGTGACAGGCACGGGTCCCTGTAACCAGCCTTCGCTGCGCCGGACGTCGTCACTATAATGTGTGAGACATGAGACCACTGGCAGCACATTACGTAGCCAGAGAGCGGAACATTTACTCACATCAAATTCTAGTAGGGATGCGTGGTGTCAAATTTGCTCACAGAGAGCGGAACATTTACTCAGATCAAATTCTAGTAGGGATGCGTGGTGTCAAATTTGCTCACAGAGAGCGGAACATTTACTCAGATCAAATTCTAGTAGGGATGCGTGGTAGTCAAATTTTCTCAGCTTACTCATCATGTACCTCCTGAAATACAATACCAGCGTGGCCTTTGCAGAAGTTACAGCTGATTACAGTAACATTTCAGTCGCATTATAAATTAGCAGGCCGCAGGCAAGGTGAGGCCGAGCAGAGGCGTCTGCGACAGACAGACAGACAGACAGACGAAGGGAGGGAGGAAGGGATGAAGGGAGCTGGTCGCACCTGGGTCTGGTCGGGATCCGCCTCTGAAACAGAGAGGACCCGGGCGCGGTAGAAGCGTTGGTCGAGGCTGCGACAGCGGGCCACGGCCACGTCGTCCACGCGCCAGGTGTAGCCGTGACTGGAGGGAGCGTCGGCACCGGCGTAGCGCTCCTGAAGCTCCCCCATCATCCTGTGACGTCACAGACGGGCGGAGCGGGCTGTGTCACAGTCACTGTCACAGATCGACGGACAGACAGGCAGAGCGGGCTGTGTCACAGTCACTGTCACATATTGACGGACAGACAGGCGGAGCGGGCTGTGTCACAGTCACAGACACAATCGACGGAGACAGGCGGAGCGGGCTGTGTCACAGTCACAGATCGACGGACAGACAGGCAGAGCGGGCTGTGTCACAGTCACTGTCACATATTGACGGACAGACAGGCGGAGCGGGCTGTGTCACAGTCACAGACACAATCGACGGAGACAGGCGGAGCGGGCTGTGTCACAGTCACAGATCGACGGACAGACAGGCAGAGCGGGCTGTGTCACAGTCACTGTCACATATTGACGGACAGACAGGCGGAGCGGGCTGTGTCACAGTCACAGACACAATCGACGGAGACAGGCGGAGCGGGCTGTGTCACAGTCACAGATCGACGGACAGACAGGCGGAGCGGGCTGTGTCACAGTCACTGTCACATATCGACGGACAGACAGGCGGAGCGGGCTGTGTCACAGTCACTGTCACATATCGACGGACAGACAGGCGGAGCGGGCTGTGTCACAGTCACAGATCGACGGACAGACAGGCGCAGCGGGCTGTGTCACAGTCACTGTCACATATCGACGGAGACAGGCGCAGCGAGCTGTGTCACAGTCACTGTCACATATTGACGGACAGACAGGCGGAGCGGGCTGTGTGACAGTCACTGCCACATATCGACGGACAGACAGGCGGAGCGGGCTGTGTCACAGTCACTGTCACAGATCGACGGAGACAGGCGGAGCGGGCTGTGTCACAGTCACTGTCACAGACACAATGGACGGACAGACGGGCGGAGCGGGCTGTGTCACAGTCACTGTCACAGATCGACGGACAGACAGGCGGAGCGGGCTGTGTCACAGTCACAGTCACATATTGACGGACAGACAGGCGGAGCGGGCTGTGTCACAGTCACTGCCACAGTCACAGATCGACGGACAGACAGGCGGAGCGGGCTGTGCCACAGTCACAGTCACATATTGACGGACAGACAGGCGGAGCGGGCTGTGTCACAGTCACTGCCACAGTCACACAGTCAGTCACAGCTGAGCTTACACACATATACGTATACAAAGAAACTACAACCACTGACCACAATACTGATCACCATAATACTGCCAGGAGTCGCCACTCCGTAACAAGTTGACATCGCTACAAAGTTTTGCCACGACACATAACTTTGTGATGCAGCAAAAACGATGAATGAAAAGCAAAAGAGCCCACATCACCACCAACAAACAATGCATGCAAAGAAAAACTATAAGTACCATAGTGTGCTATTTAATATTAACATACGTAAACAGTAGATACGAATGAAATTAAATAGTAGTAGGAGGCAAAACAGTCAAAGCAGTCAAAGCAGTCAAAGCAGTCAAAGCAGTCAAAGCAGTCAAAGCAGTCAAAGCAGTCAAAGCAGTCAAAGCAGTCAAAGCAGTCAAAGCAGTCAAAGCAGTCAAAGCAGTCAAAGCAGTCAAAGCAGTCAAAACAGTCAAAGCAGTCAAAGCTACGCAAGTTGTAAAGTCCTTACGTTTTGCAAGGAATTTCGCCAGAAAACATCCCATACTCCCAGCAGTGTGACACACAGTGCCTCATGCCTCATACCCTGCCTCTCATGCCCAGGGCGGGTATTTCGTGTCTCACCTGTCCAGGTTGAGTATCTCGTCCCGGATCTGTACGCTGAACTTGGCCGGCGAGTCGCAGTGACACACAGACACCTCCAGAGAACGTGTACCGGCCGCCACGTGCGCAGCGTCCCCGGCCGGGGCCTGCCGAGTCACAGGTCACAGGTCAGAGGCCAGAGGTCACGGCCAGAGGTCACTGACAGAGTTCACGGACAGAGGTCACGGCCAGAGGTCACGGACAGAGGTCACGGACAGAGGTCACGGCCAGAGGTCACGGCCAGAGGTCACGGCCAGAGGTCCACGGCCAGAGGTCACGGGCAGAGGTCACGGCCAGAGGTCACGGCCAGAGGTCACGGCCAGAGGTCACGGCCAGAGGTCACGGCCAGAGGTCACGGACAGAGGTCAGGCGATCAGCGGCGCACGGAGACTGACGGAGCCCTAATCGCCACCATCACAATCAGGGACACCTGACACGTCCAGTTAGGACCGGAGCCCCGAGCGAGCCACGCGGAACTGGTATTCAGCTAACGACGCTGCCACGCGGCGCATCCTTCACCACCTCAGTCTCGCCAGTCTGACACACAGCACGGTACACATCATCGCCTGACTTCATCGCCTGATTTGACTTCGCCGGTCATTGGGTTCATCCCGTTGGTGATACAGTTGAATACAAATCGCAGTGATACATACCGGCAGCGCAGACAGAGCAGCGATGTTCGGTGTGCCTACCTGAGGCAGTACAGCGATGTTCGGTGTGCCTACCTGAGGCAGTACAGCGGGAGCAGCGATGTTCGGTGTGCCTACCTGAGGCAGTACAGCGGGTGCAGCGATGTTCGGTGTGCCTACCGGAGGCAGTACAGCGACGTTCGGTGTGCCTACCTGAGGCAGTACAGCGGGAGCAGTGATGTTCGGTGTGCCTACCTGAGACAGTACAGCGATGTTCGGTGTGCCTACCTGAGGCAGTACAGCGATGTTCGGTGTGCCTACCTGAGGCAGTACAGCGATGTTCGGTGTGCCTACCTGAGGCAGTACAGCGGGAACAGCGATGTTCGGTGTGCCTACCTGAGGAAATACAGCGATGTTCGGTGTGCCTACCTGAGGAAGTACAGCGATGTTCGGTGTGCCTACCTGAGGCAGTACAGCGGGAGCAGCGATGTTCGGTGTGCCTACCTGAGGCAGTACAGCGATGTTCGGTGTGCCTACCTGAGGCAGTACAGCGATGTTCGGTGTGCCTACCTGAGGCAGTACAGCGATGTGGGGTGTGCCTACCTGAGGCAGTACAGCGATGTTCGGTGTGCCTACCTGAGGCAGTGCAGCGGGAACAGCGATGTTCGGTGTGCCTACCTGAGGAAATACAGCGATGTTCGGTGTGCCTACCTGAGGCAGTACATCGATGTTCGGTGTGCCTACCTGAGGAAGTACAGCGATGTTCGGTGTGCCTACCTGAGGCAGTACAGCGATGTTCGGTGTGCCTACCTGAGGCAGTACAGCGATGTTCGGTGTGCCTACCTGAGGCAGTACAGCGATGTTCGGTGTGCCTACCTGAGGCAGTACAGCGGGAGCAGCGATGTTCGATGTGCCTACCTGAGGCAGTACAGCGATGTTCGGTGTGCCTACCTGAGGAAGTACAGCGATGTTCGGTGTGCCTACCTGAGGAAGTACAGCGGGAGCAGCGATGTTCGATGTGCCTACCTGAGGCAGTACAGCGATGTTCGGTGTGCCTACCTGAGGCAGTACAGCGATGCGCGGTGTGCCTACCTGAGGAAGTACAGCGATGTTCGGTGTGCCTACCTGAGGCAGTACAGCGATGTTCGGTGTGCCTACCTGAGGAAGTACAGCGATGTTCGGTGTGCCTACCTGAGGCAGTACAGCGATGTTCGGTGTGCCTACCTGAGGCAGTACAGCGATGTTCGGTGTGCCTACCTGAGGCAGTGCAGCGATGTTCGGTGTGCCTACCTGAGGCAGTACAGCGGGAGCAGCGATGTTCGGTGTGCCTACCTGAGGCAGTACAGCGGGAGCAGCAATGTTCGGTGTGCCTACCTGAGGCAGTACAGCGGGAGCAGCTATGTTCGGTGTGCCTACCTGAGGCAGTACAGCGGGAGCAGCTATGTTCGGTGTGCCTACCTGAGGCAGTACAGCGGGAGCAGCTATGTTCGGTGTGCCTACCTGAGGCAGTACAGCGATGTTCGGTGTGCCTACCTGAGGCAGTACAGCGATGTTCGGTGTGCCTACCTGAGGCAGTACAGCGATGTTCGGTGTGCCTACCTGAGGAAGTACAGCAGTAACAGCGATGTTCGGTGTGCCTACCTGAGGAAGTACAGCGATGTTCGGTGCCTACCTGAGGAAGTACAGCGATGTTCGGTGTGCCTACCTGAGGAAGTACAGCGGGAGCAGCGATGTTCGGTGTGCCTACCTGAGGCAGTGCAGCGATGTTCGGTGTGCCTACCTGAGGCAGTACAGCGATGTTCGATGTGCCTACCTGAGGCAGTACAACGATGTTCGGTGTGCCTACCTGAAGCAGTACAGCGATGTTCGGTGTGCCTACCTGAGGCAGTACAGCGATGTTCGGTGTGCCTACCTGAGACAGTACAACGATGTTCGGTGTGCCTACCTGAGGAAGTACAGCGATGTTCGGTGTGCCTACCTGAGGCAGTGCAGCGGGAGCAGCGATGTTCGGTGTGCCTACCTGAGGCAGTACAGCGATGTTCGATGTGCCTACCTGAGGCAGTACAACGATGTTCGGTGTGCCTACCTGAAGCAGTACAGCGATGTTCGGTGTGCCTACCTGAGGCAGTACAGCGATGTTCGGTGTGCCTACCTGAGACAGTACAACGATGTTCGGTGTGCCTACCTGAGGAAGTACAGCGATGTTCGGTGTGCCTACCTGAGGCAGTGCAGCGGGAGCAGCGATGTTCGGTGTGCCTACCTGAGGCAGTACAGCGATGTTCGGTGTGCCTACCTGAGGCAGTACAGCGATGTTCGGTGTGCCTACCTGAGGCAGTACAGCGACGTTCGGTGTGCCTACCTGAGGCAGTGCAGCGATGTTCGGTGTGCCTACCTGAGGAAGTACAGCGATGTTCGGTGTGCCTACCTGAGGAAGTGCAGCGATGTTCGTTGTGCCTACCTGAGGCAGTACAGCAGGAGCAGCGGCCGAGGGAAAGCCGGCCGACAGCCGAGTGACGGACGGCGACCCGGAGCCGGAGGACGACGCGCCCGTGGAGCGAATCTCGCGGCTCGGCTCCCACCCGACCTTCGAGTACTCCACCACACGGGTGCTGGCGGGAAAAGGAAATCGCGGCCAGCGGGGGAGAAACTCAGCCACAGGGACACAGGGACCGCTGCTCACATATGGTCAGTAGCGCAGCCGGCCCAACAACGCCGCCAGCATGCCAGGACAAGCAAGAGCGGCCGGTAAAGCAATCCTGTCCAGTACAGACAGGACAGCCAGTATGTCTGCCCATCTGTTACTGGAAGATGGTATCCGACGGGGGTGTACGGAGTATCCCCAATACGGTAATTAACATAATACAATAATCACCGGTAATATGGTAACATCGGCATGAGTATTGCCAGTATGTTCAGTAAGGTAGCCACAGCCAGCACGACGGGCTCCTGACCTGGGCGCACCGCCCCGCACGCAGTTCAGCTGTGCCAGCAGGGCGTTGATGGAGATGTCGGCGTCCGGCTGGCACTTGTACAGCGTCACCACGTGGGAGATGGAGTCCACGCTGTCCACGTACATCTGCCAACCAGACACAGGTGTCAGGTCAGGCGGGATGTCACATCAATGTGACACGGAATTACACCAACCAGACACACACACAAGTGTCAGGTCAGGCGGGACATTTAGCAATGTGACACGGAACTACATCTAAAAATGTGCTGTTTTAACACAGTGTCAATGCTTACTCATCACACAAAAATAAAACGAAAATAATTCAACAACAAACAAAGACGTAGGAGATAGGTTCTTGTTATTGTCGAACGGCGAACCACAAGTGAAACATACGCGACAAGTGAAACATACGCGACAAATACCGCCTGCCCATTCTATGGACCAGACATGCATCGTGGTCGGAGTTTCCTCCGGCTGCCTTAGCGTAGCCGAGACGGCTCTGGAGGCGCCCCCTGGCTGCCACCAGGGCCGCCACCAGGGCTGCCACCAGGGCTGCCACCAGGGCTGCCACCAGGGCTGCCACCAGGGCTGCCACCAGGGCTGCCACCAGGGCTGCCACCAGGGCCGCCACCAGGGCCGCCACCACGTCACCGCCGCCGCCAACTTCGTCCCCGCCCTGCAGCCCAGCCGGTCAGACGGGGCGCAGTTTCGCTGCGGTCTCCGACTCTCCGGCCCATCCTGTCCAGGTACTGCACGGACCCCGACCAGTGCCCGGCCCGGACCTGGTGGACACTGGACATCCACCGTGACGTCCCGGTCGACACCGGTCACGGCGTCCTGGAGTCATTGTACCACCCGGGCGGCCACTTCTGGGCCAACCTCACCCGCACAGCTCCCGACGCCGCTAGAAAGACAGTGCGGACGTCCACAAGACCTCTTCCTGATCCAGCAGTGCCGCTTCTTTGGCGAGGGTGTCGGCTACTTCGTCGCCCGAGATGGCGCATTGGGAGCGTTTCCACTGGAGGCGGACAGGACGGTTGCCGTTGGCCGCCAGGGTGTTCAGCGCCGCCCAGATCTCTTCCCCGATGGGCGAAATCTGAGCTGCCGCTCGGTGTGCAGGCTGGGCAGGGCCGACTGCGAAGAGTCGGCAGGCTGGGCAGGGCCGACTGCGAATCCTTGCAGACGATGAGTAGGCCCAGTTCAACAGCGCGTCCGCTGCCCGCTGCGTCGTCCGCGTACATGAAGGTCGGCACTCCCGGGACAGCTCGGAGGGCACCGACCAGCGGGCCATCACAGCAGGAACAGAGACGGGAACAGTACCCCGCCCTGTGGGAGGCCCGTTTGGAAGATCCGTTCCTTGCCGGTCACGACGCTAATCTCCACTCTGACGTGCCTGTCGCGGAGTCACCGCCAGCTCCACTCGACGAAGCAGCGCGGGAGTCCCAGCTCAAGCAGACGGGCGCGGAGAAGTCAGTAGTCCACGGCGCGGGAGTCCCAGCTCAAGCAGACGGGCGCGGAGAAGTCAGTGGTCCACGGCGCGGGAGTCCCAGATCAAGCAGACGGGCGTGGAGAAGTCAGTAGTCCACGGCGCGGGAGTCCCAGATCAAGCAGACGGGCGTGGAGAAGTCAGTAGTCCACGGCGCGGGAGTCCCAGATCAAGCAGACGGGCGTGGAGAAGGCAGTGGTACACGGCGCGGGAGTCCCAGATCAAGCAGACGGGCGCGGATCAGTCAGTGGTACACGGCGCGGGAGTCCCAGATCAAGCAGACGGGCGCGGAGAAGTCAGTAGTCCACGGCGGAGGAGTCCCAGATCAAGCAGACGGGCGTGGAGAAGTCAGTGGTCCACGGCGCGGGAGTCCCAGATCAAGCAGACGGGCGCGGAGAAGTCAGTAGTCCACGGCGGAGGAGTCCCAGATCAAGCAGACGGGCGCGGAGAAGTCAGTAGTCCTCGGCGCAGGAGTCCCAGATCAAGCAGAGGGGCGCGGAGAAGTCAGTGGTCCACGGCGCGGGAGTCCCAGCTCAAGCAGACGGGCGCGGAGAAGTCAGTGGTCCACGGCGCGGGAGTCCCAGCTCAAGCAGACGGGCGCGGAGAAGTCAGTGGTCCACGGCGCGGGAGTCCCAGATCAAGCAGACGGGCGCGGAGAAGTCAGTAGTCCACGGCGCGGGAGTCCCAGATCAAGCAGACGGGCGCGGAGAAGTCAGTAGTCCACGGCGCGGGAGTCCCAGATCAAGCAGACGGGCGCTGAGAAGTCAGTAGTCCACGGCGCGGGAGTCCCAGCTCAAGCAGACGGGCGCGGAGAAGTCAGTGGTCCACGGCGCGGGAGTCCCAGATCAAGCAGACGGGCGCGGAGAAGTCAGTAGTCCACGGCGCGGGAGTCCCAGATCAAGCAGACGGGCGCGGAGAAGTCAGTAGTCCACGGCGCGGGAGTCCCAGATCAAGCAGACGGGCGCGGAGAAGTAAGTAGTCCACGGCGCGGGAGTCCCAGATCAAGCAGACGGGCGCGGAGAAGGCAGTGGTACACGGCGCGGGAGTCCCAACTCAAGCAGACGGGCGCGGAGAAGGCAGTGGTACACGGCGCGGGAGTCCCAGCTCAAGCAGACGGGCGCGGATAAGTCAGTGGTCCACGGCGCGGGAGTCCCAGCTCAAGCAGACGGGCGCGGAGAAGTCAGTGGTCCACGGCGCGGGAGTCCCAGATCAAGCAGACGGGCGCGGAGAAGTCAGTAGTCCACGGCGCGGGAGTCCCAGATCAAGCAGACGGGCGCGGAGAAGTCAGTAGTCCACGGCGCGGGAGTCCCAGATCAAGCAGACGGGCGCGGAGAAGTCAGTAGTCCACGGCGCGGGAGTCCCAGCTCAAGCAGACGGGCGCGGAGAAGTCAGTGGTCCACGGCGCGGGAGTCCCAGATCAAGCAGACGGGCGCGGAGAAGTCAGTAGTCCACGGCGCGGGAGTCCCAGATCAAGCAGACGGGCGCGGAGAAGTCAGTAGTCCACGGCGCGGGAGTCCCAGATCAAGCAGACGGGCGCGGAGAAGTAAGTAGTCCACGGCGCGGGAGTCCCAGATCAAGCAGACGGGCGCGGAGAAGGCAGTGGTACACGGCGCGGGAGTCCCAACTCAAGCAGACGGGCGCGGAGAAGGCAGTGGTACACGGCGCGGGAGTCCCAGCTCAAGCAGACGGGCGCGGAGAAGTCAGTGGTCCACGGTGTCACACTGCCTCGCGAAGTCGAAGGCGACGAGGACGTATCTCTGCGCGGTCTCACCGTCTGCACGCACCCTGTGGCTGACGACCTTGGCTTGAGGTGGCTCCACCCGTCCTGCACAAGACATGTGTCAACCCCAGAATGGGATCTCTCATCTAGAAGGGTCTCTCCACAAAATCCAATTACAGATCTAGGATTGAAACAGCGTCCACAACAAAACGACAGTGAATCTTCATCCCATCGAATCTCCCGATACAATTGAGCCGCATTCAATAGTTTCCGTTCTGAGTATAAACATCTACCAAAACCAAGCCTTCAATAGAGCTTAAAATAACGATTGACGCCCTAGTACGATTTACTTCGATATCACGAAAACTATTACATTTAGAGCATTTAGACTTAATACAAGTTTCTTCTACTCGACAAGAGCTTTCAAATGAGCACACGCGGAGGTCTGTACGACTTTGATTTTGGACCTTTTGGGTAGGAGTCAACACTTTTGGTGGCCCGGGGGGGGGGGGACCAAAACTCAAAGGATCGCAATGCAATTTTGCATACTTGTTATTGGCCTACAAAATAACGTCGTGTCAATTGGCAAGCTTGCACCGACGAAAAAGTTTTTTGTTGGGACACCCTAGTGGCCCGTCCTACCTTGAGCACACAGTTGTCGGTGGCCTCGTTAAGGTTAGTCAGCCCGTCCTACCTTGAGCACACAGTTGTCGGTGACCTCGTTAAGGTTAGTCAGCCCGTCCTACCTTGAGCACACAGTTGTCGGTGACCTCGTTAAGGTCAGTCAGCCCGTCCTACCTTGAGCACACAGTTGTCGGTGACCTCATTAAGGTCAGTCAGCCCGTCCTACCTTGAGCACACAGTTGTCGGTGACCTCGTTAAGGTCAGTCAGCCCGTCCTACCTTGAGCACACAGTTGTCGGTGACCTTATTAAGGTCAGTCGGCCCGTCCTACCTTGAGCACACAGTTGTCGGTGACCTCATTAGGGTCAGTCGGCCCGTCCTACCTTGAGCACACAGTTGTCGGTGACCTCATTAAGGTCAGAGTCAGCCCCGTCCTACCTTGAGCACACAGTTGTCGGTGACCTCGTTAAGGTCAGAGTCAGCCCCGTCCTACCTTGAGCACACAGTTGTCGGTGACCTCATTAAGGTCAGTCAGCCCCGTCCTACCTTGAGCACACAGTTGTCGGTGACCTCGTTAAGGTCAGAGTCAGCCCGTCCTACCTTGAGCACACAATTGTCGGTGGCCTCGTTAAGGTCAGTCGGCCCGTCCTACCTTGAGCACACAGTTGTCGGCGACCTCGTTAAGGTCAGAGTCAGCCCCGTCCTACCTTGAGCACACAGTTGTCGGTGACCTCATTAAGGTCAGAGTCAGCCCCGTCCTACCTTGAGCACACAGTTGTCGGTGACCTCATTAAGGTCAGAGTCAGCCCCGTCCTACCTTGAGCACACAGTTGTCGGTGACCTCGTTAAGGTCAGAGTCAGCCCCGTCCTACCTTGAGCACACAGTTGTCGGTGGCCTCGTTAAGATCAGTCAGCCCGTCCTACCTTGAGCACACAGTTGTCGGTGACCTCGTTAAGGTCAGAGTCAGCCCCGTCCTACCTTGAGCACACAGTTGTCGGTGGCCTCGTTAAGGTCAGAGTCAGCCCCGTCCTACCTTGAGCACACAGTTGTCGGTGGCCTCGTTAAGGTCAGTCAGCCCGTCCTACCTTGAGCACACAGTTGTCGGTGGCCTCGTTAAGGTCAGAGTCAGCCCGTCCTACCTTGAGCACACAGTTGTCGGTGACCTCGTTAAGGTCAGAGTCAGCCCGTCCTACATTGAGCACACAGTTGTCGATGACCTCATTAAGGTCAGTCAGCCCGTCCTACCTTGAGCACACAGTTGTCGGTGACCTCGTTAAGGTCAGAGTCAGCCCGTCCTACCTTGAGCACACAGTTGTCGGTGACCTCGTTAAGGTCAGAGTCAGCCCGTCCTACCTTGAGCACACAGTTGTCGGTGACCTCATTAAGGTCAGTCAGCCCGTCCTACCTTGAGCACACAGTTGTCGGTGACCTCGTTAAGGTCAGAGTCAGCCCCGTCCTACCTTGAGCACACAGTTGTCGGTGGCCTCGTTAAGGTCAGAGTCAGCCCCGTCCTACCTTGAGCACACAGTTGTCGGTGACCTCGTTAAGGTCAGTCGGCCCGTCCTACCTTGAGCACACAGTTGTCGGTGACCTCGTTAAGGTTAGAGTCAGCCCCGTCCTACCTTGAGCACACAGTTGTCGGTGGCCTCGTTAAGGTCAGAGTCAGCCCCGTCCTACCTTGAGCACACAGTTGTCGGTGACCTCGTTAAGGTCAGTCGGCCCGTCCTACCTTGAGCACACAGTTGTCGGTGGCCTCGTTAAAGTCAGTCAGTCCCGTCCTACCTTGAGCACACAGTTGTCGGTGACCTCGTTAAGGTCAGTCGGCCCGTCCTACCTTGAGCACACAGTTGTCGGTGGCCTCGTTAAGGTCAGTCGGCCCGTCCTACCTTGAACACAGTTGTCGGTGGCCTCGTTAAGGTCAGAGTCAGCCCCGTCCTACCTTGAGCACACAGTTGTCGGTGGCCTCGTTAAGGTCAGTCGGCCCGTCCTACCTTGAGCACACAGTTGTCGGTGGCCTCGTTAAGGTCAGTCTTCCCGTCCTACCTTGAGCACACAGTTGTCGGTGACCTCGTTAAGGTCAAAGTCAGCCCGTCCTACCTTGAGCACACAGTTGTCGGTGACCTCGTTAAGGTCAGTCAGCCCGTCCTACCTTGAGCACACAGTTGTCGGTGACCTCATTAAGGTCAGAGTCAGCCCCGTCTTACCTTGAGCACACAGCTGTCGGTGACCTCGTTAAGGTCAGTCGGCCCGTCCTACCTTGAGCACACAGTTGTCGGTGACCTCGTTAAGGTCAGTCGGCCCGTCCTACCTTGAGCACACAGTTGTCGGTGACCTCATTAAGGTCAGAGTCAGCCCGTCCTACCTTGAGCACACAGTTGTCGGTGACCTCGTTAAGGTCAGAGTCAGCCCGTCCTACCTTGAGCACACAGTTGTCGGTGACCTCATTAAGGTCAGTCGGCCCGTCCTACCTTGAGCACACAGTTGTCGGTGACCTCGTTAAGGTCAGTCGGCCCGTCCTACCTTGAGCACACAGTTGTCGGTGACCTCGTTAAGGTCAGAGTCAGCCCCGTCCTACCTTGAGCACACAGTTGTCGGTGGCCTCGTTAAGGTCAGAGTCAGCCCGTCCTACCTTGAGCACACAGTTGTCGGTGGCCTCGTTAAGGTCAGTCAGCCCGTCCTACCTTGAGCACACAGTTGTCGGTGGCCTCGTTAAGGTCAGTCGGCCCGTCCTACCTTGAGCACACAGTTGTCGGTGACCTCATTAAGGTCAGTCAGCCCGTCCTACCTTGAGAACACAGTTGTCGGTGGCCTCGTTAAGGTCAGAGTCAGCCCGTCCTACCTTGAGCACACAGTTGTCGGTGGCCTCGTTAAGGTCAGTCGGCCCGTCCTACCTTGAGCACACAGTTGTCGGTGGCCTCGTTAAGGTCAGTCGGCCCGTCCTACCTTGAGCACACAGTTGTCGGTGGCCTCGTTAAGGTCAGTCGGCCCGTCCTACCTTGAGCACACAGTTGTCGGTGACCTCGTTAAGGTCAGTCGGCCCGTCCTACCTTGAGCACACAGTTGTCGGTGACCTCATTAAGGTCAGTCAGTCCCGTCCTACCTTGAGCACACAGTTGTCGGTGGCCTCGTTAAGGTCAGTCGGCCCGTCCTACCTTGAGCACACAGTTGTCGGTGACCTCGTTAAGGTCAGTCGGCCCGTCCTACCTTGAGCACACAGTTGTCGGTGACCTCGTTAAGGTCAGAGTCAGCCCGTCCTACCTTGAGCACACAGTTGTCGGTGACTTCGTTAAGGTCAGTCGGCCCGTCCTACCTTGAGCACACAGTTGTCGGTGACCTCATTAAGGTCAGAGTCAGCCCGTCCTACCTTGAGCACACAGTTGTCGGTGACCTCATTAAGGTCAGAGTCAGCCCGTCCTACCTTGAGCACACAGTTGTCGGTGGCCTCGTTAAGGTCAGAGTCATCCCGTCCTACCTTGAGCACACAGTTGTCGGTGGCCTCGTTAAGGTCAGTCGGCCCGTCCTACCTTGAGCACACAGTTGTCGGTGACCTCGTTAGGGTCAGTCAGCCCGTCCTACCTTGAGCACACAGTTGTCGGTGGTCTCGTTAAGGTCAGTCGGCCCGTCCTACCTTGAGCACACAGTTGTCGGTGGCCTCGTTAAGGTCAGAGTCAGCCCGTCCTACCTTGAGCACACAGTTGTCGGTGGCCTCGTTAAGGTCAGTCAGCCCGTCCTACCTTGAGCACACAGTTGTCGGTGGCCTCGTTAAGGTCAGTCGGCCCGTCCTACCTTGAGCACACAGTTGTCGGCGACCTCGTTAAGGTCAGAGTCAGCCCCGTCCTACCTTGAGCACACAGTTGTCGGTGACCTCGTTAAGGTCAGACAGCCCGTCCTACCTTGAGCACACAGTTGTCGGTGGCCTCGTTAAGGTCAGTCGGCCCGTCCTACCTTGAGCACACAGTTGTCGGTGACCTCGTTAAGGTCAGAGTCAGTCCCGTCCTACCTTGAGCACACAGTTGTCGGTGGCCTCGTTAAGGTCAGAGTCAGCCCGTCCTACCTTGAGCACACAGTTGTCGGTGGCCTCGTTAAGGTCAGAGTCAGCCCGTCCTACCTTGAGCACACAGTTGTCGGTGGCCTCGTTAAGGTCAGAGTCAGCCCGTCCTACCTTGAGCACACAGTTGTCGGTGGCCTCGTTAAGGTCAGTCAGCCCGTCCTACCTTGAGCACACAGTTGTCGGTGGCCTCTATGAGGTGTTGGCGGACCGTGTCCTGCCAGCCGGACTTGGGGTCGCTCGGCTGGATGTCGGCCAGGCGACACTTCAGTGCCTGCAGCCACAAACGAACAACACCGGTCAAAAGACGACATCACGCGGACACACCGGTCAACATAAGACACACACGGACACGTCAGTCAACAAACACACACGGACACCAGTCAACAAACACACACGGACATCGGTCAACAAACACACACAGACATCGGTCAACAAACACACACGGACACCAGTCAACAAACATACACGGACATTGGTCTACATATGACACCGACGGACACACAGGTCAACAAATGACACACAATGACACAGGTCAACAAGTGACACACAATGACACAGGTCAACAAGTGACACACAATGACACAGGTCAACAAGTGACACACGACATTGGTCAACAAGTGACACACAATGACACAGGTCAACAAGTGACACACAATGACACAGGTCAACAAGTGACACACAATGACACAGGTCAACAAGTGACACACAATGACACAGGCCAACAAGTGACACACAATGACACAGGTCAACAAGTGACACACAATGACACAGGTCAACAAGTGACACACAATGACACAGGTCAACAAGTGACACACAATGACACAGGTCAACAAGTGACACACAATGACACAGGTCAACAAACATACGCATCGGTCTGTCAGCAGGCGCCACAGGTGGCACGGACAGGACACGGTCAAGTTAACCTCGGCGGGGGACGACAGGCACACAGAGGTCCTTCAGGTAGTCAGTCGACAGTGGCGATACAGTGGCGATACAGCGGCGATACAGCGGCGATACAGCGGCGATACAGCGGCGATACAGTGGCGATACAGTGGCGATACAGTGGCGATACAGTGGTGATACAGTGGTGATACAGTGGTGATACAGTGGTGATACAGTGGCGATACAGTGGCGATACAGTGGTGATACAGTGGTGATACAGTGGTGATACAGTGGTGATACAGTGGTGATACAGTGGTGATACAGTGGTGATACAGTGGTGATACAGTGGTGATACAGTGGTGATACAGTGGTGATACAGTGGTGATACAGTGGTGATACAGTGGTGATACAGTGGTGATACAGTGGTGATACAGTGGTGATACAGTGGTGATACAGTGGCGATACAGTGGCGATACAGTGGCGATACAGTGGCGATACAGTGGCGATACAGTGGCGATACAGTGGCGATACAGTGGCGATACAGTGGCGATACAGTGGCGATACAGTGGCGATACAGTGGCGATACAGTGGCGATACAGTGGTGATACAGTGGTGATACAGTGGTGATACAGTGGTGATACAGTGGTGATACAGTGGTGATACAGTGGTGATACAGTGGTGATACAGTGGTGATACAGTGGTGATACAGTGGTGATACAGTGGTGATACAGTGGTGATACAGTGGTGATACAGTGGTGATACAGTGGTGATACAGTGGTGATACAGTGGTGATACAGTGGTGATACAGTGGTGATACAGTGGTGATACAGTGGTGATACAGTGGTGATACAGTGGTGATACAGTGGTGATACAGTGGTGATACAGTGGTGATACAGTGGTGATACAGTGGTGATACAGTGGTGATACAGTGGTGATACAGTGGTGATACAGTGGTGATACAGTGGTGATACAGTGGTGATACAGTGGTGATACAGTGGTGATACAGTGGTGATACAGTGGTGATACAGTGGTGATACAGTGGAGATACAGAGGTGATACCGTTGGCGAGCACTGTGCAATCTGCGGTTACCAATCACTTGACGTCGAGACATGTCCTGACGACCGACATGCTGAACGTGACCAGTATTCGAGTCACAACGGTACGGTGCCAACTGCCAGGTGCCGTTTCCTTGCAACGCTCACCTGTTTTGGGATCACCATGAACTTGTCCTCGATCTTCCTGACCGCCTGCAGCGTCACCCGCTCGCGGTTGCCGTAGTCGACGTAGTACACGTCCAGCATGGCGTGCGACAGCAGCACCTCGATCTCGGCCCGGTAAAACTTGCCGTCCACCGAGAACTGGGCGATGCATACCTGGCCTGGACACACACATACGTATATGGCGAACTGCTGTTACTTGGCCGCATACATGCGCAGAGAAACACATACACAACACTCGCGCACACACATTGATGCATGACAAAGGTGGTCACCACTGGGCGGCACCCAATGCAGCATAGAAGAAAGGATGCATTATTTTTGTTGTGAGCACAGGGAACCTATGGACTAACATTAATAATTACTTGGCTCAATCGCCGCTAAACGACACTAGATGTTTGTCCAACCACAAATGGTTGGTTCCAAAATAGGAACCATCCCTGGGCCATATCAAACAGTACGTTCCGGATCACATAGCTACACCGAAACGTTCGGACCATGGTTTCGTACCTTTCTGAGGGTTCAGAAGAGCGTGTTTCGTGCTCTTGGCGTACGCCATCTGCATCTCGTCCATCATGTTCGACAGGTACTGTGAACACACATTCCAGTCAGAACTCAGAGCCTGATCAGGTGTGTAGCATCTCGTCCATCATGTTCAACAGGTAATGTGAACACACACACACACACACACACACACACACACACACACACACACACACACACACACACACACACACACACACACACACACACACACACACACACACACACACACACACACACACACACACACACACACACACACACACACACACACACACACACACACACACACACACACACACACACACACACACACACACACACACACACACACACACACACACACACACACACACACACACACACACACACACACACACACACACACACACACACACACACACACACACACACATACACACACACATACACACACACCCACACACATTCCAGACAGAACCCAGAACCCGATCTGTTCTGTAGCACAACGCCAGTAAGTCGGCTCCACTAGTAGGTCAACCATGCAACTGAGCAAATCAGCGAGCCGACCTGTCGACCGCTGTAAGTCTCCAGTCCGTGCCCCACTACATGGGGACGCGCCGGGACTCTCAAACCGTAGCCCGGAGTTGCGAATCTGCCTACACGAACTTTGGATGGCCCCGGGTTTGATGCGCTTGGTGCTCCATATACTCATGATTGTCCATGCACTCTTATTCATGTCACATTTCTCTCCATCAACATACACCTCATCTCAGCACCACATTAGCCACCATCGCCTCGCAGTGAATCCGTTCCCGACCTCCCTGGTATCAGCCCATCCGTTCGGGGTCTGACACCTGGCGACACCCACCTCGGCATGCACGCCCAGCTGCTGGATGTAGAACGTCTCCGGCGAGTCCACGTGGCTGACGAGCACATCGGTCTGCGAGCCCTTCGCCAGGTGTTCCGGGGCGTAGAAATGACGGCGGAAAGAGGAGGCGCTCTCCATCCGCGTCACGGTCACCGAGCTGGGCAGCGCCGGCCGCCGAGCGGAGCTGCCGGCGTCGCCGCCGGAGACGGTGGCGGCACGGGTCCTGTCGAGGGGTTCAATGTCAGACGTCACGTCAGGTCAGACGTCACGCCAGGTCAGACGTCACGTCAGGTCAGACGTCACGTCAGGTCAGACGTCACGTCAGGTCAGACGTCACGTCAGGTCAGACGTCACGTCAGGTCAGACGTCACGTCAGGTCAGACGTCACGTCAGGTCAGACGTCACGTCAGGTCAGACGTCACGTCAGGTCAGACGTCACGTCTGACGTCACGTCAGGTCAGACGTCACGTCAGGTCAGACGTCACGTCAGGTCAGACGTCACGTCAGACGTCACGTCAGACGTCACGTCAGACGTCACGTCAGACGTGACGTCGACGTGACGTCTGACACCCTACGATACCTCAGGCTGACACTGACACGTATCACTGCTGACACCAAGCCAGCGAGACGGCGGCTGTGGAGAGTCTGTCGTGCGCGAGTCACTCTTTGCCTCCTCACCTCCTGCTGCCGCCGCCGCCCACATAGCTGGCCAGACCGATGAAGACCAGGTGATCGCGCACAGACTGCGCCGAGTCGCCCTCGATGTTCTTGTTGGGCATCTTGAGTAGCTCGACCTCCCGCAGCCGGCCGGGCTTCGAGCTGATTGTAGTCATCGCCACTGGCTCCCTGCCGCACATACACGCAGCGGACACTCAGCGGACACTCAGTCAGCGACTCCGCTGGTCTGGCATCCGACATCCAGAGATCCAGAGACCAGAGATCCAGCCTCAGGAGTCCGCACTTCCAGGCCGTTGTCGTACTGAACATAGCACACAACACCACACACCGGACAACCTATTTACGGTGACAAACTGAATCGAAACATAACATGTAGGCATAACTTCGCAGCGCCCTCCACATCGCTCTGTACTTATAGCTCTCTCCACATCCACCCACTGGCTGCCTGGCTGACCACTTCTCGTCCTGCACCGCAGCCCCTCCGACACCGGCGGACCGAGTGGCACCGGACCCCGCTCGACAGCCGACCCACTCCCTCACCCTCTGACGAGGCTGGCGAAGGCGTGCGTGGCCTGCTGGCTCCAGGTAGCCGCCCCGCCGGCCGGCACCAGGTCCCACAAGGTGCAGGACAGCGCCATGTCGTGCTCGCGAGCCAGCGGCCCCGTTATCGGCAGCAGCCGGGACTCCACCACCCGCTCCTGGTTACCTGGCAGACATACCGAGTCAGACATCATCAGCAGCAGCCGGGACTCCACCACCCGCTCCTGGTTACCTGGCAGACACACCGAGTCATACATCATCAGCAGCAGCCGGGACTCCGCCACCCGCTCCTGGTTACCTGTCAGACACACCGAGTCATACATCATCAGCAGCAGCCGGGACTCCACCACCCGCTCCTGGTTACCTGTCAGACACACCGAGTC